>CAUYSK010005586.1:0-19832 GCA_963575035.1 Avahi laniger | reverse complement strand
TAGGACTACAGGCATGTGCCACCATGCCTGGCTAGTTTTTTCATATATTTTTAGTTGTCCAATTAATTTCTTTCTATTTTTAGTAGAGACGGGGTCTTGCTCTTGCTCAGGCTGGTCTCGAACTCCTGAGCTCAAACAATCAGCCCGTCTCGGCCTCCCAGAGTGCTAGGATTACAGGCGTGAGCCCTGCACCCAGCCTCATTTTATTTTTTAAAACAGCTTTATCGAAGTATGATTGGTATACAACAAAAAGGTGTACATATTTGATACATCTATCTTGATGAATTTGGAGGTAAGTATACACCCATATACCATCACCCACCACCATCAAGGCCATAGATTATCCAACACCTTCCAAAGTTTTCTCCTTCCTCTTTTATTGTTATTATTATTAATAATTTTGGTAGGATCTATCCTTTGGCCAAATTTTAAGTATACAATATCAGATTGTTAGCTGTAGGCACTATACTATATAGTAGGTCTCCAGAGTTTATTTTGAGATACAGGAGTTTTCTAATTAGAATGCTATCTAGATACCACAGGGGTATGAATTCCTCACTAGATTAGCCATCTACATGTGAGATCTAGCTCCACCAATGAACAAAGCCATACCAGTACCCTCCCTGTTGAAATAGGTTGAAATATATCCCACTGATTTCACAAATGGCAAACACTCCTTCTCATTCTGGCTCCAGGCATAATGGAAGGCCAGTTACATTTTGTACCCTTGGTTTTATAGATTGCCCAGTATCTAGGTACCACAGTAATTTATCACCTGCTATGGCTTGAATATTTGTGTCTCTTCCAAAATTTATTTTGAAACTGAATCCCCAATGCAACAGTATTAAGAGGTAGGGCCTTTGGGAGGCAATTAGGCCATGGAGGCTTCACCTTCACGGATGACATCAGTGCCTTTCAAAGGGGGTGGAGGAAACCAGCTGGGCTTTTTGCCTCTTGGTCTTCTGCTATGTGAGAACACAGCAATAATACAACATCTTGGAAGTAGAGACAGGGCCCTAACTAGACATTCAACCTGCTGGCACCTCAGTTTTGGACTTCCAGCTTCCAGAACTCTGAGAAAATAAACTTCTGCTCTTTATAAATTACGCAGTCTGTGGTATTTTGTTATAGCAGCAGGAACAGACTAAGATAACATCTTTACTAATTTATCAATCCCTGTAAACAATATTTTATGCCAACTCTGCACAAGATAATGCCCAAGAGTGAAGTTGCACTGAAATGTGGATAAAACTCCAGTCTTCAAACTTTCAGATGTTAAAGATGGGTAAAACTTTCATTCATTTGTATTTATGTACTTCTACTAATAGGTCTTAAATAATAATAAGTCCCTTGAGGGTGAATATTATTCATTTCACTCATCTTTAATTAAACACAGGGCACTGTCTCATATTCATTGACATGTACAGATTTTATAGAGTACTATGTCCATAATACATAATCTATAGCCATTTGTTTATGAGGTTGAGCCATGGCCATAACTCAATGCCTTGCTTCTTACAGTTGTCAACAACAAAGAAAGGTAAACTAAATTCTACTGAATTAGTATGAAATCCCTGGCCTTTTATTAATTGTATTGAAAAAATATTTCTTCAAAATATTTTGAGTATCTACTGGGTGCTAGGTATTTGTGTCAGAAGCCAGTGATCTCATTTAATCTTCACATCTGTCCTTCAAAAAATGTATTATGGTGTACATTTTATAAGTGGGAAACTGAATATCATAGATTTCTGTATCTTTATTTCATACATATTGCAGCTCATTATAATCAGACTTCTATTGTCATCTATCTATTGAAAGTTCACCAGTAAATGCCATTAGTGATCTCCTTATTTATAAATGAAATGAGCATTTTGAGTTCTAATCTTCCTTAACCTTGGCAAAATTTCATACTGTAATCACTTTTCTTTTGGAGACCCTTTCTAATCTTCTCCATAACATCATTCATCCCTGGATTTCCTTCTACATCTTCCCAGTTTATTTCATGGATCCTTTTCCCCTTATCTATCCTTTAAATATTGTAATTCCATGGGGTTCTAAATTCATCCCTTTTCTCCTCTGTCTACACATTCTCACACCGAACTCTCATTTACTCTAATAACTTCAATTATTATCTCTATATTGACCATCCTGTATCAACACCTCCAATCCAAATCTCTCCCTAGAACCCTGACTCATATTCCCAACTTTCTACTGGAACTAAATGTACCACAGGCACTGCAGACTTGATGTTTCCCAAACTGAACTCATAATCCTTCCATAGACCAAGCCCCCACCCCAAGCTCTACCACTCTCTCTCTCTCTCTCTCTCTCTCTCTTTCTCTCTCTCTCTCTCTCTATCTCTATCTCACACACACACACACACACACACACACACACACACACACACACACACCTCTGCTCTTAATTTTATCCTCTTCCTCAAGGTCCTACTTTAGAGAAAGACAATGCTATTCACCTGGTTTTTCCCAAACATGAGCTTCAGCCCACAAATCTAAGCATTGACCAAATCCCAACTCCATTTTCCCACCTAATATCATTCCAATCATTGCCTCTTCTCCCTCCTGACTGCTACACTCAACCACCAGCAAATCCTTCCAAAAGATTGCTTCTCTGCTTAAACTCTTTCACTGCTTTCTCTGAGTCTTCCGGATAAACTTTCTAGTGTGAAATATACTCCTATTCCCTAAACTTGCTTAATCATAAGAAACAAATATGTTCTTGGTAAATGTCTGGGTTTTTAAATATCACACCAGAGAGTTGATCTCACAGGGTCTGGGAGACGGTGAGTCGCTATGAATCTATACTTTTAACAAACAACTTGCATTCTATTGAACAAGAAAATTTGATAAATTATGGTATATAAGTCTCTTTATAATCTGGTAGCTGCCCAATTTTTACTATGTGCTATCATTATTTAGCATCCTCTGATATCTACCATTGTGCTTGGCATTTGGCTGGATAAATTAATGAATAAACATGTCAAGATGGAATTCATAACTGTGATCTTAGTCCAAAATTCCTGGCATTAGTCAAAGAGTGATAGAAAGAAAGATAAAAGGAGAATACAATGAAAAGAAAGGATTTGCCACCATCTCATTGGAAGTTGATAGTGTAAACTTACCACTGACTTTATTTCCATGGTATAAGCGCAAAATTCATTCATACATGCAGAAAATGTGTTGACCATCAACTATAAGCCAGTCATTTTATGAGCACCAAGAACAGACTGATGATCAAGACAACCACATTTCCTGTCATCATGAAGCTTCTAGTCTAGTGAAGAAGAGAGAAAATAAACCCACGAACAGGTAAGTATGATAACCACACGTTGTAAGTATTTGGGAAGAAAGAAGATTCTCTGTGAGATTCTCAGGGAGTTGTACTTCAAATAGCCAAAGAAAGCCCGATTGTGGAGGTGATATTTACATTGAAAGATGAAAAGATACCATGTGATGGGCTGTTTGAGGAATGTTGAATTTTTCAGTGCTGAATGCAGAAAAAAATATTAAATAAAGCACTTTGGACATTTTTGAATACTTTATTTAATTAAGGAAGCATCTATTTGAGGCACAGATTATTATGGCCATGTTTCAACAGCAGAATAGCCCATACTCTAGCATTCATTGAAGAGGTTGCACACAGATCATCCCTTTTATTCTGGTACTAGGGAAAGAAACATTTTGTTTAACATTTCTTATTTCATAATTTTCTTTATTTTGTTTTTTGTTGTGGTTGTGTGTAGTGTTTGTTATAGAATGCTCAATATGTGACTGTGGTAAAATGATTAAGCCAATAAAAGGGTTTTCATGTGCAGTAAGGGATATTTGTGTGTTTTTTGAAATATCTTATATGAGATGAAGTTATTAAAATGGAAGTTATTATTGCATAAGAACATCCAGTGTGGAGAATCCTTGGATACCAAGATCAATAAGTTACTAGAAGAAAAATAATAAAATAAAATGAGGAAAACTCTTGGAAAATAAAGATTTTCAAATCATGGAGTAACAATTTTATAAAAACACTGTTAAGATTCTATTAGAAGAGAAACTCTCTTCACATTAAGGAGGTCTGACAAAGATATCATTGCTTATATTTGATCTGGATTGGCGACAAAGTCTCATTCTGAATGGTCATAATTTTTGTAGTGATACGACGAGCCCCGGCTTTTGTGACTATGCCTTTTTAGACTGTGTAAGGAAGAGAACATTTTTATGGTCACAGGCAAAGACAGAGAGGAGAGCAAGATATTATTTTAATATGAAACTGTGCCCATTTATCACATTTTTAATAAAACGAACTATAACAAACACATTTTAAAACACAATATGTAATATCTATCTCAGAAGGTTAAATTTTCAAAAGTAAAATTTATACCAAGTACTGAACAAATTTTTTAGCATCCCCAAATGTTCTAATATTTAATATAATATAATTCATTTAAGACTATGACACATCAATGTAATTTGTAAATGTTGACTGTCTAACCTTCAGACAACTTGATGAAAAAAAAATCATTCATTATAGAGACCTTCACTTTTACATCTGTAACAATATATTTAATATTAGAACCACCTAAAAAGAATAAGAAAATCAAAAAAATCTTTTAAAAGACCTTGTCATATTTAGTTAAGAAAACTCATTAAATACTTTTTTGAGTCATTGTTTTACTGGATCTTCAATATTTTGGCAGATAATTATTTAATTCACTAAAAAGAAAGAAAAAGGAATTAATCAACAGAGATTTATATAGTACTTACGAAATGCTCAACATTGGGCTGGGTGTTACAGAAAAAAAAAGGATACATAATAGTCAATCACTACCTTCAAGAAAATTACAGTTTAATTGGGAAATTGCATTAGCTCAATGGAAATAATTTTGGAATAATGCAATAATAGGGGTGGAGATGATTGAGAATGTTTTATAAAGCAACTGAGAAAGGTTGGGTCTTGAAGAAAAGGTAAAATTTTGAAAAATTTGAGAATATAAGGAAAATGAGACTAACATTTCTTGAGCCCTACTGGTTTCTAGATATGGCGCTAAATACATCATGCACATTTTTATTTTTAATTCTCATAGCATCCCTATGAGATAGGTAAAGCTATTCTCATTTTGAAGTTGAAGGAATTTAAGCTTAAAGAAGTAAACTAATTTATCCACTGTCCACAGCTTACACTCGGCAGACGTGGAGTTTAAATAAGGGTCTCTCTCCATCCAATGTCTATGATTCTCACCCCATAACAATATTCTAGAGGTGAGAAATGCTATGATGTAAAAATAGAGGCGTTGGAGAGTTTTCATGTGAGAGGGAAGAGGAAATAAAAATCAATAGGTACCTACAGAGATGTGCCATTTCCCCAAGTATTTCAGATTTCAGAGGTTTCCTTGGGCCTATTTTACCTCTGTAGTGGAATAGTTTTAATAAATCTGTCTCCTCTCACTTAGATTATGACATTGCTCTTCATTTGGCTGCTCAAGTCATACTTGAGTTGTTTTATATCTTCATCCTCTTAGCTAATCCATTGGCAAATTCTGTATCCATCTCAAAAACATTTACCTTGGTGCTGTGTCTCTGTGTCTATCCAAATCCATATCTATTTCTGTATTTCTATCTAGCTCTACCTGTATATAAATCTACATTCATACAGTTGACTCTTGAACACCATGAGTTTGAATTGGGTGGGTCCACTTATATGCAGATTTTTTTTTTCAAGCAAACACAGATCAAAAATACAGTATTTGCTGGATGTGAAATCTATGGATTTGGAGGGCCAACTTTTTGTATTTGTGGGTTCCACAGGACTAACTTCAAGACTTGAGTATGTATGGATTTTGGTATATGCAGGGAGTCCTGGAACCAATATGCTGTGTATACCAGTGGACAACTATTTATCTTTATCTATATACCTTGTCTTTAATTCTATATCTATTTCTATATCAATTTTTCTCTGCATATTTATATGTAAATCTTTATCTCTATTTAAATCTATATCAATATAGATTTATCTCTAAATCTATATCTATGTCTGTACCTATCCTTGCATATACATCTACTCCTATACCTATATCTATACTTAATTTAACCAATTTTACCTATACCTCTACCTATACCTACCTTCATCCTAAATCCATCTCCACTGGAACCAACCTAATCCAAGTCATTATTATCTCATACTTGGATTACTGCAATAGTCTCCTCATTGTTTTTTCAACTGCTATACCTGAACTTCTATAATCCTTTAAGTATGTAAATTAGTTCACACTAATTTCAAAGGCTTCCAAAGCCTTCCCTCACACTAAGAATAGTATTGGAATTCTGGTCCATGACCTATTGATTCTACTTTCTCACCTCGTCTCATTAAAGTCCCCCTTTCAAACATCAGCTACACTAACCTTCACTGTTCTCCAATACATCAATTATTGATGCTTCAGGGTTTTTATACTTGCTATTCCCTCTGCCTAGTATGGTCTGCTTTCAGAGTGAGTGTTTTAATTTCTTTTTGTCATTAAGGGCTCAGTTCAAATGCCACCTCTGAGGGAAAATCATCCTCAGTCACTCAACATTATGTTGGAAACTGTGTGGGTAGATTAAGGATGTCCAAGAATGCCTTGGCACTTCCGCCATTGAGGGGTTCTATATGGCATCTCTTTGAGTCTGGGTGGGCTCTGTGACTCCTCACACCAAGAGAATATGGTAGAAGTGATGCCATGTCAGGTTCTAGTCTCTGGTCTTAAGACACTTGAAATTTTTACGCACAATTACAAGCAAGTTGTCCCCTTTGACTACCATACTTTAAGAAGCTCAAGCTGCATGGAGAGACTCTTGAGGACAAAACGTCATGTGGATAGAGAGAGCCAGACAGAAGGAGAAAGGGGGAGGACAGAAGAGAGAGAAAGAAACAGAGAGAGAGGGAGAGCGAGAGAGAGAAACATACTCATACATACCAAAGAGGTTCTGAGATGCCAGACATGCTAGACATGTACATGGTTTTTGGAAGTGGATCTTCCTGTCCTAACTGCCACCATGTGGTCATAGACAAACCACTCAGCTGAATCCTTCCAGAATTCTCAACCCACAGCAATTTTAAATAAAACAAAATGTTCTTTTAAGCCACTAAGTTTTGGACTAGTATGTTACACAGTGATAGTTAACTGTTAACATGTGGTAAGTATGGTTTATCACATTACCTTTAATTTTTCACTGCCTGAAATGTCTTTCCTCCCTTCTTACCTCCTTTACGTCCTTTCTTCTTTCTTTTTAAAAATGTTTCTCTCTCATCCTCTCTTTATTTTTTTTTCCTTTTTTCTTTTCTTACCTGTTTATCATCTCAAATTTTTAGATTTTGAGTTTCACAAGAACAGGAACTCTGTGGATCTCTTTTCCAGTGCATCTCTAGAACCTAGAAGTATGCCTCACAGATAGTTGGAATCCATAAATATTAGTTAAATAACTGAAATAAAGTATGTATTTAATTATTCTAACTACATGGGATTGGTAGGGACTCTATCAAAAGTGTGAAACCTATCCTTTACATGAATAAAATACCAAAAATCCTACTAAAATAATTCCAATTATAAATGGGGAAAGAATGCACAATATACACTATTCTGTAGTTGTACAATAAGAAGGGTTTTAGCAAACAAGGATGCTTGAATGGGCTGGAAAATTATACCTCTCTATTGCTCTTTGGTATTAGACTTTTGCAGGATTACTAATAGTTGTCTCAGTGCTGTAATGAGCTTCAAAAAGGAAAAAAGAAAATCCTATAAGTTTTGAAGTACCTTAAAACACACCTTTTAGCCCTCAGTCCTAGAGCTTGTAGCTGGCAGAGTTCCATTTCCTTACTCATCAGCTACATGATGACATGGACCAGGCCATAGGATCTAGGATACACAGCTGCCTCTGATCCGAGGAGCTGACACGGAAATAACACCCATTGCTCATAGATCACTTCTTCACAAGAACAGAGTTAGTACTGCTCTCCAAATACCAACTCAGGGTTGTTAGAAAACTCCTGCTGTGGAGAAGATGAGGTTATCAAGACATAAGAGGAGCACCTTTCACATCCTCGACCTTTGTGCTTAGTACAGAAACAGAAAAGGCAGCATAGAGTTAGAGAGGTTCTTGTCACCCATGAAGTGACTAAACTGAGCTGGCCACTTCATAGATATTTCCTGGGGTGCCCACCAGCCTGTACCCTATGTTCCACTCCTAAGATATTCTCTTCTGCCTCTGTGGTCACAGGGGTGAGCAGCCACCTTCTCTTGGCTTCTTCAGTGGGCAGCGTAACTTCCCCCTCAGGGCTTTTGCACAGGCTGTTCTCTCTGATGGAACTTTCTTGACACTGACCCTCCTTACCCCACTCAAAATCAGGGCCTCACTTTAAATGTCACTTCTTCTGGGAGGGCTTTCTATTACCCTAGGCTAGGTTATGTTTCTCTGCTACATGTTTTTATTACACCCCTATTGCAAGGAACACCTCTATATTTAAGCAGTCAATCTACCACTTCACGTATTCTCTGTGATTAACCAATCAATCCATTGTGTTATGTACACTCTTGTGTTAGGCAGTCAGCTCAATAAAGGCACAAATCAGGCCTGTTTTGTTCTCTTCTGTATACTGAGGATTTAGCATTATTCCAAGCGTAGAGCAGACAGTCAGTAATTAGTCATTGAACGAATGAATGAATGGTTGATGGGTGGATGGATTACAGGGATGCTCTCTTTTATTGATTTCCATCCTTGGATTTGGAACAATGTTTGTGTTCCCAATGAAGGTGAGAGTCTCCATGTCTAAATTTTTTATTTCTAATCCTCATAGATTACTGATCTATTCAATTATAGCCTTAGTTGCATCCTGTGTTCTGGACCAATCCTAACTTGAGGCAGGAAGGGGATAAAAATTCCCATTCTCTTATTCAGGAATGTCTAATGAAGCTGTTTTTTTTTTTTTTTTCTTATCAAGGGCTCTTAAGGCTTTGGTGCTGACTGTTGGGATCCCAGGTACATTCTTTTAGGGTGCTCCATTGTGATAAAGGGAGCCCTGTGCAAGTGCAAGCCTAAGCCTTTGTTACATGTTGCAATTACTGAAACATATTTAAGTGTCTAGCTTAGCCCCTGGCATATGACCAGCACTCAGTAACTGGTAGTCATCATTATCGGTATGATTATCGATTATTAGTCACTGTTCCAGACAACTGGGCAGGCAATCTGCTCTTCTCCCTTTGAGCTTCATGCACTCTCCTTACATTTCCATCAAGTCCCTCCAAACAGGTCCAGAAATCTTCACCCTGACTCTAGTCCCTGAATTTAGGCTTTTCTCTTCCTGATTATTTTTCTGATGCTTCCAGTATTATTCTCTGCCAGCAACTGCAGAGTATTTGTGCTAGAACTCTATTTACTGAGGCTCAGTATGTGTGTTGAAAATCTCCAGCTACTTTTTGAATCACCCCCCATATTAGGGTCATTTGAACTGAGATTAAGATTACTGTGACCCTTGGTATCTCTGCCATGTTCTCTAGTCACTTCGTCTGAGCATCTCTGATCTCTAATAGTTAAAAACCTGGATACTAGAATCAGACAGACAAGTTTTGAACAATGGCTCCTTCATTTATTGGCTGTGAAATTTTGGAAAAATTATTTAATCCCTAAAATCCTCTTTCCTCTTTTGCAAAGTGGAAATCAATAATAGTACTTAATTCCCAAGACCGTTGTCAGGATAAAGCAAGATAACATGAGATTAAGACTACTGGCATGCCTGTTCTCTTCCCAGGTCTGTCTGACTACCTGTGACCACTATTTCCTTCTTGGTCTTAACATTTGTCCCAAGGTTGTTCTGGGTGTGTCTGGTTCAAGAAATGCCCCTGTGTATTAGCTGAAAGCACACATAACATTATTGGCTTTCTGGCTCTTTAAGAGCTGGGGCTTGTATAGACACCAATATTTTAAGCACATTTTGAATCCATTACTTGGATAGACTGACCACAGTAAAAAATATTCTCTTTGTGATACTGCCACTTGCTGAGCAATCTCTCCCATGAACTGGACTGTGATTTTTTTCAGAAAAAACTTTAAAAAATTAACTATAAGTGCAATTTTTGAAAAAAGCATTGCTAATGAGAGTCCTGCTTCCAGAAGACAGAGCAGACATTTTCCCCTCTTCGTCCCTCCCAGTAAAACTAAGAATACAAAACACTATATAAAAAAACAAGCATAAGATATCTCTAATAAAGAGAAGAAGGTAGACTGGCCAGGAAACTTAGGATCTAAGGAATAAACGTAGTGGTTAGATACCTGAGTTTTCCTCTAGCCTCATACATCTCCACTCAGAGCTAATGAAGCCAGTAACCTGAAAACACCAACTGGTACAGACATACAATGTCCCAACGAAAACCTAGCCAAACAATCAAAGGGGAAGCCTAGTAAGACAGAAAACTTCTAGACAATAATAGCTCCATTCTAGCTAAAACTCTGACCCCACCCTCCCAGCAAAAGCTGAGGCTATTACAAGGCTATTACAAGAGGTTCCAGTACCCATGCTGGGCTGGTGTTGGAGAAGGCCCAGGAGAAAGTAAGGATTGCAATCCCTGCTGGCAATAGTGAGCCGTGTACCCACAATGTCAGTGCAGATCATGCAGGAAGCTGGACTTCTACTCATGCTTGACAATAATGTTCCCACTCCTCACTCAAGTGGTGTAAGAGGAGGATCAATGGAGAGTATGATCTTTCCCCATCACCCAGTGGTAAGAAGGACACCCCTACTTCTGTCAGTGGAGACAATACGGGAGTTAGAACTCTCACTTCTTCCTGGAAGTAATGAGGGCCTAACCCAACTTGGGTGTCAATGAAGACTGAGTGGCAAATCTGGAATTCTACCCCAACCTGGTAGTAAAGAGGGGGTGCCCTCACCTTTCCCCATCAGAGTCATATAAAAAAAAAGAAAACTATAAAATAATATATAATAAGATGGAGAATCATGTAACACAAAAATATACAAGTTTCGATTGAAAATCATTTGTCATACCAAAAAGCAGGAAGATCTCAAATGAAATCAAAAAAAGACAATAAAGATATGCCAACATTGACATGACAGAGATGTTAAAATTATTTGACAAAGATTTTAAAGCAGTTGTAATAAAAATGCTTTAATGAGCAATTATGAACACTCTTGCAACAAATTAAAAAATAGAAAGTCCTAATGAAGAATTGCAAGTCATAGAAAGAACCAGATGAAAATTTTATCACTGAATGATGTATTTCCTGAAATAAAAAGCTCAGTGAATGAGATCAATACTAGAATGGATGGGGGAGATAAAATAATCAGTGAATTGGAAGCTAGGATAATAGAAGCTACCCAATGTGAACAACAAAGAGAAAGTAGACTAAAAGAAAATCAAGTGAGCCTTAGAGACCCATGGGACTATAATAAGTGATATAACTTTCATGCCATTGGAGTCCCAGAAGAAGAGAAAGAGAACAAGGCTAAGAAACTACACAAATAAATAATGACTGAAAGCTTTCAAAAATTTGGCAAAATACATAAACCTATATTCAAAACAATGAGTGAACCTCAAATACAAAAAAAATACAAAAAAATCCATGCAAAGACACATTATAAGTAAACTTTTGAAAACTAAGGACAAAGAAAAAATATTGATACTGGACAGAGAAAATTGACATCTTACCTTTAGAAAAAAAATCAATTAGAATGATAGCTGATTTCTCATCAAAAATTATGGAATCCAGATGAAATGGCATAATATTTTTCAAGGGCTCAAAGAAAAAGCTGTCAACCCAGAAACCTATGCCCACCAAAAATAACTTTCAGGAATAAAGGGAAAATCGAGATATTTTAAAATGAGAAAAAAATTTAAAAAATTTATTCAGTCTGAGAACTCTTCTAAATTAATGGGTGAAAGGATATCTCTAAACATAAAGAAAGTATAAGATAAAAACTCTGTAGTATCAGGGAAGAGGGAAGAAGCCGGTAGAAAAATATGGAAAAATGCAATAGCCATTCCTTCTTCTCTTGAGCTTTCTTATGTTTTTTGACAATTGAAGCAAAATTTATAATAGTGTGTGATGTGGCTCTAAATGAATGTATAGAAAATACTTAAGATATTTACATTATGAAAAAGGGAAGACAAAGAGAACTAAAGAAAGGTATCTTTTTATTACTCATTTGAACTTATAAAAGAATGACACCAGTAGACTGTGTTAAGATGCACACAAACACACACACACATACATACACAATGTAATATCAAGAATAACTACTAAAAAAGCTATACAAACTTTTATATGCTGTTTACCTATAGTGATTTGCTATGCTTAAAAACGCTGCTGATAAATCAAAATATAATTCTAACAAACTTAAAGTTACTTGAAGGAAGTCAGGAAAAAGAAAACAGAGAAATGAGAAACTGGGAGAACAAAAAGAAAATAAAAGTGAAATGACGGGTGTAACATATTAAGAATCACATTGAATAACAATGGTGTAATTGCACCAATTAAATGACAGAGATAGCAAAAATAAATTATAAAATATGATCCAACTGCTAAAAAACAGATATGTTATGCAAACAATCAAAGTAGTATAGGAGTGGCTATATTAATAGCAGATAAAGTAGTCTTCAGCATGAAGAAAATTACTAGCAGGAGAGCAGGACATTATATACTAATAAAAGGGTAAGCCCTCCAAAAAGACAGAAATTGTAAATGTGTATGCACCAAACAATAGAGTCAAAAATGTGTGAGGCAGAAACTGATAGAACTGAAACAAAAAATATTAAAATATATGCCCATTATTATACTTGGAGACCTCAACACCATTCTCTCATCAACTTATATAAAAATTAGACAGAAATCAGCAAGGATATACAGGAACTCAACAACACCATCAACCAACAGTATTTACTCAATATTTTTAAAACACCTAAAAAACACAGAATATGCATTATTTTCAAGGCTCATGAACCATATTCTAAGGCATATTGTGTCCAAAGCCATAAAATACATTTTATCTATTTAAACTACCTGAAATTACACAGAGTGTGTTCACTGACTGCACTGGAATCAAACTAGAAATTTATAAGAAAATGATTGCAGAAAACCTTTCCAAACATATGAAACTAAATAGTATATTTGTAAATAATCCATGGGTCAAAAATGAAGTCTTAAGAAAAAAAGCATAAGGTATACTTTAACTGAATGAAATGAAAATGCAACCCTTCAAAATTTGTTAGACACAGCTCAGGCAGTACTCAGAGGGAAATTTATAGAAAGAAATAAAAAGGAGTTTCAAATCAATAATCTGAGCTTCCTCATCAAAACCTAGAAAAACACACTGGCTCATCCACCAAAAAAAAAAAAAAACAAAACAAAATAAAATAAAACCTAGAAAATAAGAACAAAATGAATTCAAAGTAAACAAAGAAAGGAAAAAATAATCATAAAAGCAGAAAATTAATGAACTTGAAAACAAGAAAACAATAGAACAATTCAATGAGAGCAAGAACTAATTCTTCGAAAAGTTCAATAAAATTGAGAAACAGCTAGCAAGATCTAAAAAAAAGTGAAAAAACACAAATTACCAATATTAGTATTGTCTGGGACTGTCTATAAAAAAGGCTTATTGGCCTGAGTCACATTTGGAATAAATAAATTTGCTGTACTCAAAAGAAAATTTTTCCTTTAAATAGCTGTCAAATGGGTACCTACAAAAAGTTACAAAAGAAATATAATTATTAATAGTAGCCTCAAAAATCCTTTGGCAATATTAAAAATTAAAAATTTCAAATTTAACAAAGTTAAAATCCTTTAACCCTCAAATTACCTACTTCAGATTTCCTATAGGATTTGCTAAAAAGGTGATCCAGTCTGTGACTAGTGGTTAAGATTTACAATCTTAGCGCTTTTGTCTCTGTTCAATTACTGGTTAGGGAACGAGTCCCTTAGAGAGAAACATTTATAGGAGTTAGTTTGAGTTATTTGTAAAACATTTTTTGAATTTATATTTGTGTGACTCTTGACTTCCTGGGGTTCTTATTTGATTAGGTACCCTTTCCTTCCTATGAACAGCTTTTGATTTCCTATTTCTCTTACCAACTGTTTATCTTTTTGATTTTCCATCTTTTGGGGGAACATGGGTTGCCCTGCCTTTGTGAGTGGATGATCAAACAAAGGATTGGAGGACCTAAGAATATGGCTGGCCACAAATGTGGGTTGTTCCCCATTTGAAGCTAGCAAAACTGTCCTTTCTTTGAGTTCACATTAGAAGCAGTCTGGATATTGGAAGGTCTTCAGCTTTTTGCTTCCTCTTGGGAGACCTTGGTTAAAATCATAAAACACTTTTCAGCTTTGGTCACATGTGTGCTTATTTGTTTTGGTTTTAAGTCATTTATTCAGGTACACCTTTGGATTAAAACTTTGGTTTATATTCAGAGTGTGATATAAACTTTTTGTTTGTTTAGCCTTATCTCCTGAGCTAAAAATGGAACTATATATTCAGAAAGAAAGCAACTGGTTAATTAAGACAAAAACAGAAATATGCCTCTGGACGCTCTTTTGTCCTTTTGTCTTTCTCATCTTCATTCATTAGAATTTTGATGTAGTCTTTCTTAGGAGTGAGTTGGGGAGGCCCCTAGGGCCAGGCACAAACTTAACCAGAGTGCTAAGCCCCCTACCTCTGCTGGTAGCCTAAACAATGAGTAGGGCAGTAGGCTCCTCCCAGGTGGTGGAAGGAGGTGCTCCTCCCTCCTCTGCCTCTCCTTCCACTGAAAGGACCAGTCCACAGTCCCTCAGTTCCAGAGGAAGGCTTGCTTCTTTGTAAGTCCACCCATTCATACCAACCCCTCAAAACTCCTTAATGCAAATTTTAGGGAAAAAAATCCAGGAAACATGAAAGTTTGCTGTTTGCCTGGCTAATCTCTGATATAAGTTTTTAAGATCTCTATGATTAGAAGTGAGCTCAATTAAAAGTTGGCATCCAGGCTGTAATATATTTTAAAGGCCTCCCTTCTTTTTATTTTTTGGATCCTCTTTCTTCCATGAAATCTTTCCTTAGTTGTCTGAACTCCTTTTTCTTGTACCTCTGCTAACTAAAACTTCATTGATCTTTTGGGGAAACTTAAGGCTCCTCTAAACTTGTTCCTCTAGAACACTTTCTTTCCTTTTCTTTTGCCTCTACTTTCTTTGGCCACTTTTGTCAGTGTCTAATTTATCATTTGAAGGTTGGTGGATGGAAAACTACTAAGAGGAAATATCAGAGTTCTGACTATCATGCGAATAGATCTAAAACAGACTTCTAGCAACCCCAATACCCCCCAGTGAACACAAAAATGCACCACTGACCTCCTTTTTGGGATCTTCTGCCTTCCTTATGGAGCTCCAAGAGTCATGGATGGGCTCATCTCAGGTCTGGAACTCTTCTGTCTTTTGCATTGAGAACTCTAATTTCTTTGGCTTTTGGATGTATACATGTCTAAATGTGTGTGTTGTATATTGTGTCTAGATGTCTATATATGTATTTGTATATTGTCTACATGGTACTAAATTGACTTAGAGATACAATTAATGCTCATAAATTAAATAAATAAACCCAAATACTTTTCAAAGTTCACTTGGCCTAGATAAATTTTTAGAAAATGAGACTTTTAAAATATTGTTGGTTTAAAAGAAACAACTTTGTCTTCTAAGTTATCAGTAAAATGTCCATATAGTTTTTGCCTGGATGATTATCGTCTAATATACACTTGTTATAAAACAATTAACAGAAAAATAACTTGAGCTGATGACTAAGCTATAGCTAACATCTCATAAAATTTTCCAAGTATAATTATTAAGGACAAATAAAACAAATAACTCTAAGTGGGATAAAATTCTATAAATACACTTTTTAAAATGATAATCATGCTTATGTTCATTTAAAAGCTTTCCTAACTCTTTAACAACTAATACCCTTAAAGTTTTCTTAAGTTAAATAAGTATTCATCACATTTCTAGATTATTTACAGAAAAGATAAAATACTAAAACTCTGACAAGAGTTTTAAATTGATCTAGTTTTCACTTCTTATAACAAAGAAAAAAATATTTGGATCTGTTAGTCAATATCTCCTGTTTTAATTAAAAAATTTTTCTCAAAGAAATATATTTTTAGAAATTATAAAATGGTGTAAGTCTACAAAATGCTGATTTACAATTGCTAAGGATTAAAGTTCTATTTAATATAACTAATTACAACTACTAAAATAATAAAAATCAATTCAGTATGTAAAGTGTGCAAGAAAAGCAAGATATGTTTTTGGTGAAAAACGTTATAAGGGAGGCATGAAGATGTGGGTTTTGTTGAAGAAAAGATAACTTAATCTAGTTTAGAGGTATTTAAATATTATTTCAAAATGAATAAATGGAGAAAAAATGTTATAGATAAACATAAGAGGGTATAAAAATTTGGAAAAAGGAAAAAGAATAATAGAAATTCTTATATGGTTAAACTGACTCAAACTAAATGAATTTCTTGAAGTGTTTAAAAATTAACCCTTAATTTCAAAAGCACAGTAATACAAAACTAGAATGTAGTTTTCTCTTTTAAACAAGTTTTGGACAATCACTCTCCTATGATATCTTCCCCTTGTATGTTAAACACATTTTATATGACTTTTTCTTATATAAATATGCCTACCGTAAGTTTATTTTCTTTCTTTCAGCAAGCTTTCGGAGGGTTAAGGAGATGCTTTCCCTCTTTGGCCCTACAGTTTGAAGGCAAATTCTTACACGTGTGAATTTAGAACACCAATGAAAGGCTGGGTATTTGACTTAAGCCATACTGGTGGCATAGACAGCAGCTAGGTAAAGAGAGCACATTTCTATTGTATTAGATAATATTATTATTCAAAATAATTTACCCTCATCATTGTAAGAACTTAAAGATCCTTATCTTTGTCTTGTAACTTTCAGTACAGCTGTGTAGGTGGCATGTACTTTCCTGTACTGTTGTTAGATTTCTCCAGTGTAATCTGAGTGAATATGGTATACATCATCTTGGAGTGAAATATTTAAATAGTATTGCATGGTTTGACTTAGTCTCTTGCTTCTGTTTTTTGCTGTGAGAATGGAACATTCCAAATAGAAGTTGCTTCTTTAGCCTAGAAGTCTATTTGAGAAAATTAATGGAGCTGAGCCACAGCGGGAGCAGAATCTTAGCTGTCCTGAAGCCTACATACAATATAACCAAGAAATAAAATTTTGTTCCATATAGCACTGAGATTTGGGGGTTGTTTGTTACTCCAGTAAATCTACCAAATATACATACTTAGGAGGACAAGAATAGGGGAAAAATTAAGGTGCTATTTATCAGAAAGGAGAGAAATATTAGGCAGGCAAAATTTTTAAAAAACTCAATTGTAAGAATAAATAAATACCCAAGAGCATGCTCAAAATAGCATAGATGTTTGAAATTGCAAGTAGAAAGAGAAGAGTTAAATACAGGGCAATTTTTTTGCTGAGTGGAGTATGTTAATTTAGGACTGAGCTGAATTGTTCAGGACCGCAAAGGAAAGCAAAAGAACACCAACTGAACCCAGTAATAGTATATACAGGCTCTTCACTAAAGCAATGTTAAACTATTTATTTAAAAATACCAATTTACCAGCCTTCAAACTATGCTATGAGGCTATAGTAACCGAAACAGCATGGTATTGGCACAAAAATGAGACATAGACAAATGGAACAGAACAGAGAACGCAAATATAAAGCACTTGCCTACAACCAACTGATCTTTGACAAAGCAGACAACAATATACATTGGGAAAAAGAAGCCCTGTTCAATAAATGGTGCTGGAAAAATTGGATAGCCACATGTAGAAGAATGAAACAGTACCCTATCTCTCACACTTACAAAAATTAATTCAAGCTGGATAAAAGACTTAAATGTAAAACATGGCACCATAAAAATTTGAGAAGAAAATGTATGCAAAACTCTTCTAGATATTGACGTAGGGAAAGAATTTATGACAAAGGACTGAAAGATAATTACAATAATAACAAAAAAAAATAAATGGGACTTGATTAAAGTAAAAAATCTGTGCACAGCAAAGGAAATAATCAACAAATAAAATAGACGACCTGCAAAGTGGTAGAAAATATTCACAAACTATACATCTGATAAAGGGCTAATGTCCAGAATCTACAAAGAACTCAAACAAATCAGAAAGAAAAGGAACAAATGACCCCATTAAAAAGCAAGAACATGACATGAACAGAAGTTTTTCAAAAGAAGATGGACAAATGGCCAACAAACATATGAAAAAATGTTCAACATAGCTAATAATCAGGAAAATACAAATTAAAACCATGAAGAGCTATCACTTTACCCTTGTCAGAATGACTACTGTTAAAAAGTCAGCAAAGTCTCAGGTTAAAAAATCAATGCACACAAATCAGTAGCATTCTTATACAGCAACAACAATCAAGCTGAGAATCAAATCAAAGTCTCAATGAATTTCACAAAAGCTACAAAGAAAATAATATGCATATTGATATATTTAACCAAGGAGGTGAGAGACCTCTACAAAGAGAGCAGGGAATCACTGAGGTAGAAAATTGCAGATGATGTAAACAAATGGAAAAACATATCATGCTTATGGATTGGCAGAATCAACATTGTTACAATGTCCGTACTACATAAAGTGAGTTGCAGATTCAAGGCAATCCCCATGAAAATACAAACATAATTTCTTGCAGATCTGGAAAAAAATAATTCTATGTTTTTTTGGAACCAGAACAGAGCCTGAAGAGCCAAAGGAACCTTAAGGAAAAGAAACAAATTGGGAGGCATCACTTTATCAGATTTTAAGCTGTACTACAAGGCTATAGTAACCAAAACAACATGGCACTGGCACAAGAACAGAGACCTAAACCAATGGAATAGAACTGAGAACTCAGATATGAAACCATCCTCCTATAGTTATCTGATCTTTGACAAAGCAGACAAAAACATACACTGGGAAAAATAATCCCTGTTCAATACATGGTGCGAGAAAATTGGATAGTCACATGTAGAAGACTGAAAGAGGATCCATACTTCTCACCTTTCACAAAAATCACCTCATGATGGATAACAGACTTAAACCTAAGGCATAAAACCATAAGAAATATAGAAAAAAATGTCAAGAAAAAGACTTCAACCTAGGTAAAGAATTTATGAAGACCCCAAAAGCAATCACAGCATCAAAAAAATTAATAAATGAGACTTGATTATCAAGTAAAAAAGCTTATGCACAGCCAAGGAAACAATTGACAGAGCAAATAGACAACTAACAAAATAAGAGAAATTATTCAAATCTGTATATCTGTTAGAGAGCTAATAACCACAATCTACAAAAAACTCAAGCAAATCAGCAAGAAAAAATTAAACAACCCCATTAAAAAGTAGACAAAAGACATAAACAGAAGCATTTCAAAAGAAGATAGATTATTGACCAATAAACATATAAAAAAAAGTTCCATGTCACTAATCCTCAGAGAAATGCAAATTAAAAAATAATGAGATATCACCTAACTCCAGTATGATTGTCTTTTATCAGAAAGTCCCCAAACAATAGAAGCTGGCATGAACACACAGAGAAAGGAACACTTATAGACTGTTGGTGGATTTGCAAACTAGTGCAATCTTTGTGGAAAATAATATGGAGATTCCTCAAAGAATACCCTTTAATCCAGCAATCCCACTACTGTGTATTTACCCCCCAAAAAAGTCCTTTTATCAAAAGACACTTGTTTATTGCAGCACAATTCACAGTGGCAAAGATGTG
>CAUYSK010005582.1:0-28007 GCA_963575035.1 Avahi laniger | reverse complement strand
TACTCGGGAGGCTGAGTCATAAGGATTGCTTTAGCCAAGGATTTTGTGGTTGCTGTTAGCTAGGCTGACGCCACGGCAATCTAGCCAGGGCAAAACATTGAGACTCTGTCTAAAAAAAAAAAAAAAAAAGATAAGTTTTTTAAAAAAGACTAAAATATGAAATTTGAAATCTGGTAGGTATAGAATATTTTCACAAAGAAAAATGACACCAAGTTCTATAAAATTATTATAAGTTTATTTCAAACTACATTTTTTACTAGCCCTTTCAAATCCGATTTAAGAGTATTAAATATTGTTCATAAACATAATAGCATGCCAGTATCCTTTCTTTACATTATTTAGTTCTTTATAAGCTAATTCATCTTTTCTCTACTAAAAAGTATTTTTATCAACTTTATATGAAAATTCTTCTCTATCAATAACCTGCAAAATATGAAAATATTCAGTATGTGAGCTTTTATACCAAATTGTATAGTTAACCAAGACACTGAAGTCTTGATAAATTAGAGCAAATCATTACACCTCAACTGGGGGATGATTCTGCCACCAACGAGTTATTTGGAAATATTTCATTGTGGGGACAGTTGTGTATACTACTAAAATCCAGTGGGTAGAAGCCAGACATGCTGTTTAAACAACAAAGGACAGTCCTCCCACAACAAAAATTATCTGGTCCAAAATAGTGTTGAGGTTGAGAAAGCTTGACATATAAAGTAATGAAGATTGCCACACATTATAACAGTAATCCCTAAAAATCACTGAAGTTAACATGTATTAGTGATTCACTAAAAGTTTGCTTTTAGTGCAAAGAAGAATGATCAAATGCCCAAATACAAGTGTCCATAAAGATCAAGTAATAACGTTCAAAATTATTTATATTTCAAATATGTTTGAGTTTAAACATACTTTTCATTAAAGATTTATTAAACTTTTAAATGCTAGGTTCAGAGGATAAAATATGGTAAGTGCTCAGAGTAAAACATAACAGCACTATGGAAGCACAGAAGGACTAACTGTCGGTGTAATGAGTGGGGGTAAGAGAGCCTACTCTGATACATGAAGAGCATGAAACTGAATTACATACTGGAGATTAAGAAGCAATCTCAAATTATTTTATAAAAGTATAACAAAGCAAATAATGATTTTTCAGCAGGGAGTAACACGTTTCATTACTTCTTTTGAAAACAGCTCTGGAGGGCAACATGGAACATGGGTAGGGAAAAAAGGCAAAAACAACAAACGAAAACAAACTTATCTGGAGATTCAGGATAGGGCAATGTGGATGTGAATGTACCACCTCAATACACTCAGGGAGAGTTAATTTTTTTCAGCTTTTCAATTCCAGTGGTAATATTAATAATATTAGCCGGTCCACTGATTTTTTATACTTACTCAATGAATTCTCCTCCCTTTCATATACTGTTTTCCTCCCTAACTAGATTAAAAAAGCTCCTTAATGGCTGAAATAATGTTTTTATCTCTTAGGTGACTTCACCAATATTGATTAATCTACCACAGGTTGATAATCATTTCTTATTTTAATATGTTTGCAACATCTTCCAACTACTAGAAAAATAATAAAAAATAATATACAGTAACAAGCATAGTAAAAGAATCTCAACAACGAAATGAACTCCCACAACAAAGCAATCAAGAGTTGATTATAAAAAATGCAATAATGATTACGATTACACAAAACAGGCTCAGAAAACTTATCATGACAAGAATTCACATTTTAAAAAATCATTTAAAAATTTAATATCATACCTGAAATGCCAGGACTTGAAGGATTTGATGGAGGTTTGGAACCTTCTGAAGATGGTTCTATTCCTTTAGAAAGAGATCCATCCACTAGTATATCAGCTTCATCAATATCATCACAGGTTCCTCCAATTTGGAGAAAATGAAGCTCACCACCTACAGTGTAGCAAATTTCATAGATAAACGTAAAATGAGTAAACACTCACATATTCAAATGTAATACTACTTAGTTAAGAAACAATTTATTTTAATATCACTTCAAAGGCAAATGAGGAAGGCAACCAAAATGAGATATTTCCTAGAGTTCAGAAATTTAATCACCAAGTAACTACAAACTGAAAACAATTTTAATGAAGAAAATGACAAATTCATAAACATATGTGAAAATAGGTATTTCTGTAGTACTATGTATAGGACACTATTTTAAGCACTTTAATTAGTTCATTTCATCTTCATTAAAAACTCTTGAGGTAGGAACTACTACTGTGGCCATTTTACAAAGGAGAAAACAGATGCACTAAGCTGTACAGGAACCCATACCCCAATCTTTTAATCCCAACAGGAACAGAACTGAACAAATATTCCTAATTTTTCTAAAAACTCACGATGAAATGAAAGCAACTCAAATTTCCAGTTTTCATATCTGTCACAGGAAAAAACTAACTTAGCAAATAATTAAGGACCAAAAAAAGCAATGATTACATTATATTCCAACAAGAATATTTGGAAATTCATTTTCAGCATGCTAGAATGAGGAAGATGGTAAATCCCCTTCCTGAAAGCCACTATACAGCTGTAAAAAACTGTCATTCAACCAGAACAGGGCCAGCAGTGTAAACAAGCAGATTTGCTGCCACTTCGTGAGAGGGCTCATTTGATTTCAAGAGCTTTCAGTTTAAAGCAGCGATTTCAATGAGAAATGAACAAGGAGATCTGCTATCCTGTCTGGGGCAAGCAAAGCACTAAAAATACTAGGAATTTAGCACAGAATTACAAGAAGTGAGAGAAGTACAGGTGGCTTGGTAAACTCTCCACATAACTCACTTTGATCAGAGGCTGTGCACATGTGCAGCAAAGACCAGAGGGGGCCCAGGCGATCAACACATCCCCAACCAACTAACCTCTATGCCTACCTGGAAGAGACCTGAAAGAGTGCAACAGAAAATAAAACCCAGGGTACACTTGAACACGGCCTCAACTGGCACAAGTTATCGATCTTTGGCTAATACTAAGCCACTATGACACAGAAGCAACAAAGTAAGAAACGAGGCTTAAAAATGAAAGGGGGGAGGGGGAGGGGGAGGGCGGATGAGGAGAGAAATCAGCAGCTGTACATGGTAACAAATAAAACAAATGGGGCAGGGGGTGCAGGTAGGGATCTGAATCCAGAGCTTCTACGTTATGTCTGATAATGAAAAAAACATTACAAGATATGCAAAGAGTGACGTATGCTCAAGATTTAAAAAAAAAAAAAGAATAGAAAATGTTCCAGATGTCAGATTTAGCAGACAGAAACTTCAAAGTTATTGTAAATATTTTTATAGAACAACAGGAAACTAAAGTATAGAGAATTACAGAAAGGAATGGTGCAAATGACTCAACAAAGGAATAGAAATTATTTTAAAAAAGAAAAAAGGGAAATTTTGGAGTTGAAAAGTAAAATAACAGAAAGTTGACTAGAGAGGGCAAAGCAGATCTAAGCAGTAGAAGGAATCAGTGAAATAACAATAGATTAAGAGAAATTAACCAATCTGAGTAACAGAAGGAAACCACTATTTTTTAAAGTAAAAAGAACCTCAGAGACCCAAGGGACAGATCAAATATAAGAATATACATGTAATGGGAATTCCATTAAGAAGAGAGAAGTAGAAAAAAAACCTGAAGAAATAATAGGCAAAAACTTAACAAATTTGATAGAAAACATGACACTGCAAATCCACTCAAGTTCAATGAACCTAAAACAGGATAAACACAAAGAGATAACACATATACATACAAACTGTTAAGAGTCAAAGGCAAAGAGAACACCATGAAAATAGCAAGATAAAAATTACTCACAAAAACAACAATACAAATTAACAGATGACTTATCAGAAACAATGGAAACCAGAGGCAATGGAATGATATTCAAAGTATAGAACAAAACTTTCAATTAACAATTCTATATACAGCATTATTCTTCAGAAATGAACATGAAATGAAGACTGAGAGAAGTATACATTAGCAGATCGGCCTTACAGTAATTACCAAAGAAAGTCAACAAGAAAGAAAGCAACACCAAATTCACAGGCAAAAATAAAGAATACCTAGAAATGGTAAGTAGGTAAATATAATAACTTTTTTTCATTTGTCAACTTATTTGAAAGATAAGGGTTGTTGGGCCAGGTGCGGTGGCTCATGCCTATAATCCTAGCACTCTGGGAAGCTGAGGCGGGAGGACTGCTTGAGCTCAGGAGTTCAAGACTAGCCTGAGCAACATGGTGAGACCCTATCACTAATAAAAATAGAAAAATTAGCCGGGCATGGTGACGTGCACCTGTAGTCCCAGCTACCTGGGAGGCTAAGGCAGGAGGATCACTTGAGCCAAGGAATTAGAGGTTGCAGTGAGCTATGATGATGCTACTGCACTCTACCAGGAGCCACATCGAGAGATTCTGTGTAAGAAAAGAAAAGAAGGGGAAAGAAAGAAAGAGAAAGAGAAAGAGAAAGGAAGAGAGGTTGTATAAAATAATTATAACATGTTTGTGTTGGGTTTATAGCCTATCTAAATGTAATATATGGGAGCAAAGATTAGAGCAAAGTTTCTATATATTTTGCCAGAATTAAGTTAGTATTATTCTGAAGCGGATTGTGTTATAAATTAAAGCATGAAAAATATAACTCCAAAAAAAGTAGTGTTAAAAAAAAAAAAAGAGTCAACACAGGGACCAGTGATTTCACGTCAAAAGACAGAGTAGAAAGCTCCAGGAGTGAGTCCCTCCACCGAAACAACTGGTGAACTAGAAAGTGGGATTGGAATCAACTATTTCAGAACTCTGGAACCTAACAAGACACTTAGAACAAACAGAGGAGTGCCTGCAAGCGAGAGGCTGATCTCCAGTGAGACAGTAGCCTACATGCACCACCTATGCATTTGGTTGGTCTTCTAGTTCCTTGAGGGACCAGAGCAGACACTTGCCTCCTTTTGAGCCTTCTCAGGCTGCAGCCACTCTGCCAAGCAGCAACTACAGGAAGATTTAAAGTGACAGAATGTTCTTTTGGGGAGACTGGAAGGGACAAGGGGTTCTACAGCCTTCGCAAAAAAAAATGGTTTGGAAAAGTCAAAAATGTGTGACTGTAGGTGACAACAAGCAAAAATCTCCCTGGGTGGGAGAATCAGATTTCCAGAGGTACCAAATTATAATACTAATGTCCTAATCTCAACCAAAAATTCCAAAGCACCCAAAGAAACACGTAAGAATGGCCCATTCACAGGAAAAAAATAATTTAACAATAAACCACCCCTGAGAAAGTCCAGACATTGGAATTAATAGTCAAAGATACTAAGTCAACTGTTTTTATATGTTCAATTAGACAAAGGGAACAATCGATTAAAAAAACTGAAGGAAAACAAGAAAGTAATACATGAACTTAAAGGAGATTATCACTAAAAGATAAATCAGACTTTTTCAAAATTAAAATGCTTTGTGTATGAAAGACACTACCAAGAAAGTAAAAAGACAGCCCAGAGAATGGGAGAAAATATTTGCTAATCATATTTAATAAGGGTTTACTATCCTGAATTTTTTTAGAAAGTCCTACAATTTTACTTCCAACAAAAAAATTCCTTCCAACAAAAAAGAAAATAACCCAATTCAAAAGTGGGAAAAGGACATGAATAGTCATTTCTAACAAAGAAGAAATACGAATGACCAATAAACACATGAAAAAATGCTCAATATCACTTATTAGGAAAATGCAAATCAAAACCACATTAAGATACCATTTCACAACCACCAAGTTGGCTATTATCAAAAAACTGGAAAATAACAAAAGTTGGCCAGGACGTAGAGAAACTGGGATCCTTCCAGATTGCTCACGGAAAAGTAAAATTATGCAGCCTCTGTAGAAAATCATTTGATGATTCTTAAAAAAGTTAAACATAAAATTACCATATGACTCAGCAATTCCATTCCTAGGTATGTAACCAAGCGAACTGCAAACACGGACTCCAAATACTTGTACACCAATGTATACAGAAGCATTATTTACAATAGCCAAAAGGTAGAAACAACTCAAGTGTCCATCCACAGATGAATGGATAAACAAAATGTGGTACAGTAGTCGCCCCTTACCCTTGGGGGATAAGTTCCAAGACCTGTAGTGGATGCCTGAAACCATGGATAGTACTAAACCCTATACGTGTTTTTCCTATACATACATACATACCTAGGATAAAGTTTAATTTATAAATTAGGCACAGTGAGAGATTAACAATAACTAATAAGAAAAATAGAAAAATTATAACAATATACTGTTCACAATTTCAGAAATAGAAGACTCATTCTTATCACAGCCCTTAGGAACTTCAGCATAGACTTTTTCTTTTCTTTCTGTCCTTATTAAGTCCAAAACTTTCACCTTTTCACTTAAAGAAAGCACTTTAGGCCGGTCGCAGTGGCTCACGCCTGTAATCCTAGCACTCTGGGAAGCCGAGGCGGGCAGATTGTTTGAGGTCAGGAGTTGGAGATCAGCCTGAGCAAGAACGAGACCCCGTCTCTACTATAAATAGAAAGAAATTAGCCAAACAACTAAAAATAGAAAAAATTAGCCAGGCACGGTGGCGCGTGCCTGTAGTCTCAGCTACCTGAGAGGCTGAGGCAGGAGGATCGCTTGAGCCCCCAGGAGTTTGAGGTTGCTGTGAGCTAGGCTCATGCCACGGTACTCTAGCCCAGGCAAGAAAGTGAGACTCTGTCTCAAAAAAAAAAAAGAAAAAAAAGTGAAATATATAATCAATATGACTTGGCATACACTAGGATATGAGAGAAAAGATGAGGATAGAATCAAAATCATTTCTAGGGTTTAAGACTTGGGGAAATGTAGATTTGGGGTAGAAATAGAGAAGCTTAGAGAGAGGTTAAGAAATTGACTTCGGTACTGGACACACTGAGTTTGGCAGAAGTAAAAAATCAAAATGAAAAAGTCCAGTAGCCAGTCGGCAATAAGGTATTTGGGATTCTTTTCATGTGGCAATTTTTATTGTCATTCTAATAACATATTTGGAGGAATTCTAAGGCTAAGGGGACAATTAGTATTAATAAAAGCTATAAAAGATAATTACTCCCCAAAATGGATAAAAACTGTGTTTGTTGGCTTCATTAGTATTAAGTTCTAACCAATTGAGGCAAGAATAGCTCTGTAATGATATTTTTCTTGAGAGTCCAGATTTTCCTTTGTTTAGTCTTAGAGCCACCTTCATGAAAATGTCCAAAGCTTTTTTTTTCTGTTTACAAAAGTAGTAAAAGAACATTGAAGGGTGCGGTAGCACACGCCTATAATCCCAGCTACTCAGGAGGCTGAGGCAGGAGGATTGCTTGAGCCCAGGAACTCAAGTCCAGCCTGGGTAACATAGCAAGACCTCAAAAAAAAAAAATGGAAAAAAGACAAATACAGAAAAACATAAAGCTAGGTAGTGAAAGTTCTTTGTAACAGCTTTATTGAGATACCATTCATATATAAAAATTGTACATATTTAAGGTATACAACTTGGTGTTTTGATGTATGTATACATTGTGAAGTCATCGACATATTCAAGCTAATTGACATATCCATCACCTCCACATAGTTACCATTTGTGTGCACGTGTGCATGGTAAGGAGGAGGCGTAGGAAGATTTAGGATCCATCCTCTTAGCAAATTGCAAGTATGCAATACAATATTGTTAACTGTCGTCACCATGTGTAGTACATTCAATCTCTAGAAATTATTCATCTTGTATAACTGAAACTTTTTATCATTTGACCAACATCACCTTATTTTCCCCTTTTTTGATAATACCATTCTACCCAGTCTCTACCCTGAGACAGTCACAGATACTTTTCTCCTATGTATTAAATACACACATGTAGCTCTTATATATGACTTTAATCTTACAAAAATGAGATGACTTTTGTATCAGTAGGATTATTTGACTTGCAAGAAATAGAAACAAACTCTGGCTGACTTGAGCATGAAAAGGAATTTATTGGAAGGATATGGGGTAGGTGACAAAGCTGAAGAACCAGGCCGGAAAAGATGAAGAACCACGCTGGAAAAGCCACTCCATGACAGAGAGCAAGAGCTAACGGACACTTCTCAAGGCACTGCCATTTGGATGTGTCTCCTCCAACTGCTTTTAATCTTTGTATCATTTCTGTTTAAGATTCAAATTCTAGGAGAGAGAGAACTTGATCGGGTAATGTGTCTCACCCTGACTCAACGCTCTCTGATTCCTGGTGGAGTCCAGTCAGTAGTTTCTCAAAGCAAAAAAGGAGTCTACACACAGAAGCAGGGAAAATGAATGCTGAGCCTACAAAAAGTAACATATGTCCGCTCTATTGTTCTGTAACTTTTCCCCCCATTTACTATCGAGCATATACAGCTCTGCCTCATTCTTTTTAACCTAATCGTATTTTGTTATATGGCTATAAAATCATTTATTTAATGAGGCACTTCTCAGTACACATTTTGTTGAAATTTTGCAATATTACCATGCAATGGAGAACATCTTTGTACATAGATGTTTTTACATGTAAACAAGTATTTTTGTAGGATATATTCTCAGAAGTGGAATTTCTGAGTCAAAGAGTATATACATATAAATTTTTACATAGATACTGCCAAATTGCCCTCTCAAGGGGTTTATACTCCTACCAACAAAGCATAAGAGTGCCTGTTTTTCTGTATCTTTGCCTAAACTAAGTATTAGCAGTCCTTTTAATTAGTGAAAACATTTAAGAGGATCACTGTAAACTGGGTTGAGCCTCTTCCTCTATCACTACCACACACAGATGCTATCTTCTGACCAGTGTTGAAACCAAGAACTGAAACTAAGAAAGCATTAAATGTCATAGGCTGTCAGTATCTCCATTTAAAAGTTTGAATTCTAGTTTTTACTCAGCTTTAGTGGGTATGAGGATAAAAATTTGACATGAGTGAGATTAACTGCTTAGAATACAGTCAGGGAAGGAGTGTTAGGGGACGCACCTGGAGCTCCATCTGATACAGCAGGTAGCTTCACAGAGTATGGTAATATGTTAGGTGCATGAAAAGTACGTGTGTTTCAACACTCAGAGCTCACGCCCAGCTTGGCGAGATGCTCACAGTGTATGACGTGGGCTGAGGGCAAGGAGGCTGTATGTCTCTCACCTCACACTCCCTCCAGGACATATATAATATTATCTTTGCTCGTTTTGTTGAATTTTATAAGCTAAGGTGAACATGATATTGCTCTAATGTATTATATTGATTGCGTCATTTGTAAAGCAACCATTGCCCATGTCTGCAGTAGAAGAATTCAGAATATTGTATCACAGACTGAAAAACAGGACAATATAAATAATTTAGTGGGACATCTTTTAATGGAAAATGTTCAAAAGCTGAAAACCTGAGTTTAGACTCAATTTTACTTTATAGACATTGTCTGACCTTATGTTAGTCCCTCAATTCCCAAATGCCTATCACATATAAAAGAGGTAAATCCTTGCAGTCTGACCACTTCCTAGGGTTGCATTTAGGATTGAATGAGATATATGAAATGACTTTTAAACATTGAAAGCACATTACACATTATCATGTAGGCAAAGCACTTGGCTCATAGCAAGCTGAATAATATTTGCCCCATGATTTAAATTTTATAGACAGCTTACTGTCTTACACTTCAACACCTCAGATGTACGAATTAAAGGGAACAACTTGCAATTGTAACAGAAAAGTCATTTCAGTACCATGTTTCTCTCTTTTAATGGTTTATGAAAACTAGATTTATTATATGCTATTTATTATATGCTATTATATTATATACTAGATTTATTTATTTATTATATAGATATTCATTTCTGAATACAGAAAAATGACATATTTATGTATTCTGAAACATTTTCTTATAGTCTTTCGTTTCATCTTCCCAAGCATGGTAGTTGGCATGGTGGGTGCTGTTATCCTCACTTTACACCTGAAGCAACTAAAGTGTAGAGTAAGAGACTTGCCCAAAACCATACATAATGAGTTCATGGAGGAGCTGAAACTGACTCACACCCTGAGCATTTTTCCATTGATTCTCAAACTTTGGTATAAATCAAAATTAGCTGGGTACCTTGTTTAAACACCAATCACTTGTAACTCAGATAATTCTGACGTAGATATTCTGTGGATACTATCCTGAAGCATTCCATTACACATGAAGAGAAGCACTTGATCTCCTTTCGAAGTGTTCATTTGCTTTGTGTCTTTTATTCCCCACCCCTACCCCCATGAGTTTCAAGGCTGTGGGCAGCTTAGACTCAGTTTGGACTTCTCAATTTAGGAACGTGTGAGATGTATAAATGCCCAATATTGGGATTCCTGGGACTCAAAGGTCAAAAATGATGTAGTGACCTAGGAACAGAACCTTTGTTAATTTAAAGAGCTTTCCTTAGCTTTCTCTTGGTCATTCATTGGTCTGGGATAGCTTTAGTCTGTGGGGAAGGGCTCAGTATCCTTTGGTGCCACCTAGGGGCCCGTTACCGGTTTTTAAAAGAAATTTGATGGTTCCAGGTAAAGAGAAAAAATAAAACAAGGAAAAGAAAAACACAGGAGGAGATGGGGAGAGAAGCTCTAGGACATTATCTTTTATTCCTGAAAACAAATTTAAATTGCATTGATACTCTGGATATTTCCACACTAGAAACTGAGGTCCATGAGGAAGTGGACTTGTTCACTGTTCTTTCTCTAGTGCCTGCAACAGTGCCTAACACATAGTAAGTGCTCAACAAATATTTGTTGAATAAATAAATGAACAATTAGTGACTGTGCCCTCGTACTAGGTGTTGTGCTATTTAAAGGATTTCTCTTCAAATGGATAGGGGGCCCAAGTATGCAGGATATTCTCGACCACACCAATATACAAATGTTATTGATATTTCTATGAAAATATAAATAACTTGCATTTTCTCCCATGGTGGATGCCATCAGAGAAGAGAGGCACCCTGTTGTTCTAATTTAAAGTCCAGCTAAAAAGCTCTCTCCTTTCCTTGACCTTTTAACTAATACTAATACCACCAAAAATATTATAGCATAAAATCTTAACCTCATTTATAACACGTATCACTTCCAACCTTGCTTTCTCTTTTTTTTAACTTGCACATTTCCCTGTATTAATTGAAGTTCTTTTGTTTGCATGTTAACTGAAATTTATTTGAGCTAGCTTAAGCCCAAACCAGGGAATTTGCTATAGAACTATAGGAATGTCTCATAAAACCCAACAACAATAATACAGCTAGACTTACAGGAGGGCTTAGGAACCAGTGAGGAACTTAGGCATTGGTATATTCCCTACACTGCTGTCTTTCTTTCTTATTTTTCTTGCTCTGAAGCCCAGCTTTCTCTAATCCTCAGCCCTCATAGCAGCAAATGACTGCCGCGTATGTAGTTTTTATATGCCCCTTAGTTTCAGCCACACACAGAGATGAACTGGTTCTGAATGCCAAGTCCAAATTTTTAGTAGAGAAAATAGGCCCAGGTTGGGCCACCATCTACCTCTGACTCAAGTCAGCTTTGAGCTGAACATATACATCAATAAATGTCTATTAAACTTCCCTATACAAGTGTTAGCAAGTAGAAAACAAAAGTCATGGCTTAATAAACATTTTTATGTCCCCAGAGCACGTGATTCGATCTGTGTATATATAATGCCATTTAGCAAATATTCTTGAAATGGTGAATGAAAAAGTTTTACCCAACTTCCCCTTTTTTTCTGGTTTGCTTTCCTTTCCCCCTTCAACAACAACAAAAAGACAGACAGACATGAATAGAACTGAAAAAGCAAAGTGGTTAGATCTAGAAATGATTGAACAGACTAATGGGAAAGATGAAAGAGGAGAGAGGTCATCAGTTTTTTCTCAGCATGCTGAACTCTGAGTTTTAAAAAATAGATAATTGGCCTACTTCTGACAGGAGCAAAAACAGGGTGTTTCCCAGAAAGCTAAGGGCATTGCAGATGTTACCAGTTTAATTCAGTTTAAGTCTCAACCCTGATTGCATATGAGAATCACCTGGAGAACTCTTTAAAAATATTGACATCAGCGTCCTACCCCAGACAGTTACGAGAATTTCAGGTTGTGAGATTTAAGGATCTTACGTTTGAAAAGCTTCCTCACATGATTTGAATGAGAACCTCTGGCTTAGCTGAAGAAACACTACTTTAGACCTATGCATAGCACATCACCTAATTAAGGTTCATAGCAGCTCTGTGGGTAAGAGGGGATCAGGTAGAATTAATCCCATTTTACAGATAGTGCAGTTGTGATTGCTATGAAGATGCCCGTCTTGTCAGTGGTGGACCCAGGAACAGAACCTAAACCTCCAGGGATTATTCATCTAATCTCATTAGGTCCTGCTGCCACACACTAATGGGTTTAATTAAGAGATGGCTAGCAGTGCCATCCCTTGCTATCCCTCACTTAGTTGTACATTCCCTCCAATTCATCTGCGTTCATCTCTCTCCATTTATCTTTTGTTCCTGGATGCAGGAACTAAATAAAAAGAGGACCCAGAAGGAGATGGAGCATGCCATGTTAATCCGGCACGACGAGTCCACCCGAGAGCTAGAATACAGGCAGCTGCACACGTTACAGAAGCTACGCATGGATCTGATCCGTTTACAGCACCAGACTGAACTGGAAAACCAGCTGGAGTACAATAAGAGGCGAGAAAGGGAACTGCACAGAAAGCATGTCATGGAACTTCGGCAACAGCCAAAAAACTTAAAGGTAAGAAGAGAGAAATCTTTCCCTTTCTTGGGCTTCTGGACGTAGTTGGACTGGAGCAGTGGTTTCCATACCTGGATGATTATCAGAGTCACTGGGGCAACTCTTCACAATCCCAGATTTCTGGGCCCCATACCTACTGTATCTCCAGATGTAAAGCGCAGAGTCTATATTTGATAAGCTCCTGAAGAGGAGATGCCAAAACTGGTTTGGAAACCGTTATTCTACATGATGTCTCAATTTGTCTTGGTATCCAATTTCTCTGAACGCTTCATGACCTGCCCTCTTCAAAACTGAACTAATAGTGGTTCATGGATCTGATCCCAGGAAATGAGAAAGTTAAATTGACATTAGCTACCTTGAATACTGCTGCATTGAAAAAGACCCTAAAGCCACATCCAAGCTCAGTAGGAAAGAGTGTGATTTATTAGTGATGGTGATCAGAGTCAGGAATGAATCTACACATGCCAGGCATTTACTACACCTGCACGAGTGATGTTCAGAGGAATTCTTTGGCCTTCCCTGCCTCCAGCTAATTTTAGCTGGCCACTAGTGACCAAGCTGTATGTACTAAGCCGTTGCCGTGTGTCAGGGAGGACATTGTCAGTGTTGGCACAGATATGAGGCCAGCCTCAATCACACTGGCCATGCAGCTCTTCCAGCCAAACCCTAAGCTAACTAATCACATAAATCCTCAGAGGATTCACGAAATGCACATGTGACTATGGGGCATCCCGATGGAATGCCTTCTGGGCTTAAAGTAATACACTTTCACCTTGCCAAAATGCATATTTGATACTGCTATATGCAAGCACAACCTCTTAGTGGAGGAAAAAAAAAATCTAAAATCACTTTCCTCTTTCAGTTTATGCTAAAATCCAGTGGAAACGGGTTAGGATGTGAAATGCTATCCAGATGTTCTCCTTTATTGAGTTGATAAGAAAATGCTATAAGCCAGAATAGTGAGAGCTGGCTTATCTCATGCCATCCCCTTTCTCACTTGAAAACAGGGGGAAATGGCAAAAAAAAAAAAAAATCAATAAAAGGGAAAACACAACAAACAATAAAAGACACTGAAAATTCTGACAAGAAAACCATGAAAATAGTTGCCAACGCTTTAATAAGCAAGCTTCATTATATTCCACAATCTAGGTAGGGTTGTCATCCCTTGTAACAGTCCATGTTCTTCCTTGAAGCCATTTGTAAATTCAAAATTACTTCTATTCATTCAGTGTAAAACCAAAAGTATTGGTAGCATTAACTCTTGTCTGTGTTGTATTTTCATTTTTATTGATGAGCAGTGTGGGTCACTCCACCAAAAAACCGATGGTCCCAGCACTTGTATAGTATCATTATAGCGAGAGGCTTTCTGTTTTTACTGACATGTCTTTATGTTTCCTTTGTCACTTTTTCTACACAGGCCATGGAAATGCAAATTAAAAAACAGTTTCAGGACACTTGCAAAGTACAGACCAAACAGTATAAAGCACTCAAGAATCACCAGTTGGAAGTTACTCCAAAGAATGAGCACAAAACAATCTTAAAGACACTGAAAGATGAGCAGACAAGAAAACTTGCCATTTTGGCAGAGCAGTATGAACAGAGTATAAATGAAATGATGGCCTCTCAAGCGGTAAGTGGTTAGGTTTGGTGCCATGGCTTCGAGAGCTTTGGGAATCAAGAATCCAAGATCCAGCCTTTTGTTCCCAAGATGATTCTTGCACACATTTAGGATATTGGCGTTTTTCTGCCCGAGGAACTGAGGAGATGACGACGCCGAATAAAGCCACGCCAATGCGGATACTTGCTGGAGTGTGTCTTATAAGATGGAACTCAAGGAATGTCGTGCTAAATCAGACCTGTGGCACATAGGGACTTGGAGGGCAAGATATGATAGATACCACATATGATATCATGTGTTCACTCATCAAAGATTTACTGACTACCCTTCCCCCCACCTAATGTCAGGCACAAATGAATGCGACACGATCCTTGTCCTTAAGGAGCTCACAGTCATGTGAGGAAGGCAGATACACAGACACATTCATTCAATAAACTCTTCTGAGCATCTGTGTTCAGCGTTCTGCTGGGCCCAGAGAGGATGAGCTAGAGAGACAATTGGTCTCTGTCCTCACACTTTTGTTAGTCAAGTCAGATAATTAAGCAATAATAATAAAGCATAGTAAGTGATTTGAAGTGGGAGGCGCCGGGGGCTATGAGAGGACAAGTAGGAACAGCTAATCTTGTCTAGGGAAAGCTTCCCAGGGGGAGCCAAGAGGCTTAAAGGAATCCATTGATGTAAATAGGTTCCTTGAAAATGGGACCTATGTGGGCAAAGGTCCAAATGATGGCAAATGTGTATATGGGGACTGAAAGAACTTGGTGTGAGGCCAAAGTTCAAGGACAATTATGAGAATCCAAAATGGAGAGGTCATAGCAGTCTTGGTAAGCTAGGGACAGGAGCTTGCCTGGTAATTCAGTGAGGATTTCAAAAGGAGATGTGTCCTAAAGAGTAATAGTTGACCCAACAGGCAAAAGAGAAAAAGTTATTCCTGGCAAGGGATACAGTATATGCAAAGACTCAAAGGCCTAAAAGAGGATCGCACGTTTGAGCAGCAGCGAGTTACTGCTGTGGCGGGAGTATGAATGCGAGGTTAGGGAGAGCAGGCGGATAGACGGGGACGAGAGCCTCGGAAGCCAGGAGTTTGGACATTGTCTGTAAGCAATGGGAAACTATTGAAGCCCATTTTAGGAAGGAAGGTAACAAGATCAGATTTGCATTGTACAAAGATCTTGACAGTGCAGGTAAAGAGACCTGTTAGGAAGCTACTGTAATAGTCGAGGGGAAAAATGATGGTGAAGAGGGGAAGGATTTGAGAAATATTTAGGAGGTAGAATAGGAAGAACTCAGTGACCAATTTGAGAGGTAGGTTTGACAAGAGAATGAAGTAGGTCAGCATTTTACCAAGACAGAAAAATAAAAGGAGGGATGAGTTTGGACATTTGGCAAGATAAGTGACCAAGTTGTAGGCATGGTATCTGAGCTATGTGGTATCCAGGTAGAGAGGTCCAGATATGAAAATCTGCAGTTCAGGAGGGATGCTGGGATTAAAGACAAAGTTAGACTTCACTGTTACATGGGAGCCACGGTGGCTGTTGGGAATAGGTGAGATCTGCAAGGGACAGGAGATAGTATCAGAGAGGAAGGGGACTGAGGTCAGGGTCTGGTGGACACCAACACTTGAGGGCTGAGTAGAAGGAAACCAAAGATAACTAGTCAGAGACACAAGAGGGGACCAGAAGAGAGCATGCCACAGAAGCCAGAGCAAAAGTTCCTAACTGATGACTCCAAATGTTGCAGAGACCAATCATAGTATAAACTTTCAGGTGTTCATTGGATCTAGCAGTGGATTTGTCCACTGCTTGTCACATACAATCGGTAGAATAGTGGGAATGGGAGACATTATAGTGGAGAGTGGTTATAAAGTGAGATAGAAACAGTAAGTGAGACTGCCTTTCCCAGATCCTCCTCAGTGAGGGAGAAGAGAACGAAAGCTATAGCAACAGGAGACAGTTAAAGGAAGATTTCTAATAGTTGGGAGAGGCTTAAACATGTTCTTAGGCTGAGGACGAGAGCTGGTACATTCCCCCATCCACCTGTCCATCCAGCGAGTATTTATTGAGTGCACAGTGCCCCAGGTGTCCGGGGATACTGTGCTAAAATAAGACAGTCATGGATCTTGTCTTCATGGAATTTGTAGAAAAGTGGAGGAAACAGACATTGAGAGAGTCTATTCCACATAATGGCAGAGCAAGTGCAAAGTGCCAAGAGAGGGTAAGACAGGAGAACTCGCCTGGTTTGGAGACTCAGGAAAGCCTCTCTGACACACGATGTAGGCTGAGGAACCATGTGTGTAAAGATGAAGAAGACAGTGGCCCTTCTGAAGAACTCCCAGAAACCCATCACGTGTGGAATATAGAGGACTAGGGGGTGACTAATGTGGGAACAAGACAGAGGGGTAGACAGGCTCCATCACACAGGGGCCTGCAGGCTTTGTTAAGAACTCTTGTCTTTGTTCTAAAAACAATGGGAAGCCAGTGGAGAGCGCTAAAGTAGCAATGTGACATCAGGTTTTGTATTTTTGAACGATCACTCTGGTCAAGTGGGGAAAATGGCCTGGGAAATGGGAAGAGCGGATGGGAAGAGATGATGTATGAAGTTGCTTTTACTCTGGGCACGAGGGAGCCGTGGCCAGACCAGAGAGAGGGCAGTCGGGATGAAGAGGGAAGAAACCAAGTTTGGCAGGAGGTAGAATTGGGAACACTTAGTGACAGATTGAGCATGGAGAATCAGATATTCAGGATAACTCTCAGTCTCTGGTTTAAGTAAAATGGTAGATGGTGTCACTTACACATGTGGTAAACAAGGAAGTGGAGCAGGTTGGGGAGCAGGAAAAGAAAGGTGATGAGTTAATATTAGTCAAGTTGAGCGTGAGGGCCTGGGAAACGCCCAGGTGAAGATGTCACTAGTACACTGGATTAAAGGGAGGTCTGAAGTAGAGGTATAGATGTGGGAGTCATTTGCATATATATAAGTGGTAATTGAGGCTTTTGGAATAGATGAGCTACCTTAGGAAGAGAGATTAGAGGAAGAAGAGAACCCAGGACAAAGCCCTGAGGGACACCCATGTTTAAGGCCCAAGTAGATAGGGACTAGCTGGGAAAAGAATTAGCCAGAGGGGAAGGAAAAAACCAAAAGGCTATGATATCTCAGAAGATGAGAGAAAGAGTTCAAGAAGGAAGGGGCCATCAGCAGTACCACATACTGCTAGGAGGTCAAATAACATAGGCGACCACTTCAGGGTGGTCATGAGTGACCTTGCTGTGAGCAACAGGAGTAGAGGGGTGGGATCAGAATGCCCGAAGGGGAGTACAGGGAGAGGCTAAAGGTAAGGAGAAGAATAGAGAGTTGATGGGGCAGAGAGGCTGATAGGGCTTTTGTCTTGCTAATCCTGGTGTTCTCAGCATCTGCAACAGTGCCTGGCACACAGCAATGAATGCTTGATATATAAGATAGAGAACGGGGTCAGGAATATAGATTAATGACTGTCCTTGAATAAAAGCAGAAAAATGCCCTTTCTTCTGAGGCAGGGAGAAGATAAAAGTATCTATGATCATTACAGCTGATCTATGATCATTTACTGACTGCTTACCCTGTGCCAGGTATGGTTTTAAGTATTTTATAGGCATTATCTCATTTCGTTTTTGTAAAACCCCTTTGAAGTTACTGTTTGAACCCAGTTTACCTATGAGGAAATTGAGGTTTATTGAAGTAAAGACACTTGCTTAGGGCAGGGGTTGGCAAACCTTCCCAGTAAAGGGGTAGATAGTGATCAGGCTTTGTGGACCTCAGGGGCTGCGTCACAACTACTCATCTTTGGGATTGTAGTGCAAAAGCAGCTGTAGATAATACGTAGATGAATGAGTGTATCTTTGTCCCATAAAACTCTATAAAAACAGGCAGCAGGCCACATTTGGCCCGTGAGCTGTAGTGTGCCAACCCCTGGCTTGGGGGTAGGGAGTGGGCCACATAACGAATTAGTGGTGGAGCTAGGATTTGATCCCATTTTGGAGGAAGCCTGTAAGCCTATATGCTTGGCCACTGCTACATTATACTGCCTCTGTTACATCTTTTTCTTCAGTTAAGTAACTTTTAGAAAACAGACATGATATTTACCTATACTCTTATAAAACTTTTTAATGGGTTTGCTATGTGTGACCTTGGGTGATGAATACCAAATACTGGAATAGCCTCTGATTTCTAGAATTGGGCTTTTGGAGTCATCGCTGGTACAGAATGACATAGTTACTGACAGTATAATAGAATGCCAGAAATAAAATGGAAATTTTCCAGTGGTCTAAACTGACCATAGGATGAACCTCTCACCCATTTGGCCAGGGCTTATAGCAACTAACGCAGACAAGTAGAAAAGAACAGCACTTTCATTTCCTTTATTGGTAAGGAACCTCCCATGTCTAGAGGGAATCAATAACAATCCTGCCGGGAGCCAGTAAATCCTTTGGCATTTATCTGTGAGGCTGTTCTCGCTGCAGATCAACTGTTTACTCTGTCTAGCACTTCTTCTCCCTTCGTTTCTCATTGGGAAAATAAGAAGAGAGCTATCTATCCTCTTAGTGGGTTTTCAGAAAAGCTGGTTAAGATTAATTATTAGAAGGTGCCTTGGAAATGTAATTACATAATTTACTTTATGTTCCTTTAATCTCTACGGTATGTTTCTCTAGAAGTACTAAAGAAGAGACTATGCAAATAACTTTCTAAAACTATTTAAATAACATCTCAAAAAGTCATTTCTCAATCAAGATATCGAGATATACTAATTGTCACAAATTGTACGTAAGGTGGAGAGTAAGTATTTTGGCAAAGTGGTCTATGTGGAAACGTGCAGATAAACTCTGGGTAGACAAAACTATCTGATTCAAGGGTTCTAATCTCATAGTTCTTAGTCAAACTGAGGGCCTGCTAAATCTGGACAAAACCAAGCCTGGGACAAGGGAGTCATCCTCCCTAAACATAGTACTGCTAATGGCCCAAAACCTTCCACTCTGCCAGTTGAAAGGTTGGCATTTCTGCTGCTTGTCATGGTCCACTTCCCACACAGGATCTGGGTATCTTGGTGTATAAGACAAAGTTCAGCTACCTACCCTCTACGGTGAAGAGACTGAACCACTTGAGTTTTGGATTGGCTTGCTAATAGGATAGCTTGTATAGCTAACAATAGGGGCCGACGTTACTGCTACGAGCATAATAGTACTGCAGTATATTCCTCAAGTTTTATGGATATTGGATTCCTTTTTTTAGATTATGAGTATCTAAATGGTTTTAGGGCTATAGACGTCTAAATAAGGAAATGGCCTAGTCAAAACAAAAATAATAACAGCTACTGTTTATTGGACACTTAGTATGCATTGAGACCTATACTGAGGATTTTATATGAATTCTTTCATTTAATCCTCCCAGAAATCTCAGGAGTCTACCTCCAAAGCCCACAGGGGCTTAATCCCTGGCATGTGCAGCCTTCCTGCCTCCTGCCGCTCTGCTTTCAGACCATACTGAAAATAATGTGTTTTTAGTACTTTGTAGCCCATTGGACAGACTTTACTGTTTTTGAATCCTGATTGTGAATGTACCTGGGTCATCTGCTTTTTTGAGGGGACCCATTTCAATCCAAAGAAGGAAGCCTCTTCCCAATGGTCACCAGGGGCTGTAAGTGAGGGGTACATTACAGTGTGTGTCTTCTGTGCCCACAGTTACGGCTAGATGAGGCTCAAGAAGCAGAATGCCAGGCCTTGAGGCTACAGCTCCAGCAGGAAATGGAGCTTCTCAATGCCTACCAGAGCAAAATCAAGATGCAAACAGAGGCACAACACGAACGTGAGCTCCAGAAGCTAGAGCAGAGGGTGTCTCTGCGCAGAGCACATCTTGAGCAGAAGGTACGAGAGTGTTACTGGGGCTCCCGTTCAGCTGGGGCGGGGGGATGCAGCCACACTAACTGCCATTTATGGACCTCTTTGTAGTTAGAGGGGGATTAAACTAGGCACTTTTCACTTACTACCTGCTTTATGCCCCTAATACCCCTGAGAGGTAGGCATTGTGTCCCTGTTCTACAGGCCAAGGCACTGAGGCTCAAAACAATTAAGTTACTTGTATAATTCTGACCCTGCGTCGTGAGCCTCTCTGCTGCTCTGCTGGGAAACCCTCAACCTTCACAGCCAGAGGAATGGCATGGGTTGCCGGCAGGGTGTTATGACCTGTGAAAGGTGCAGTGAGCTGATAGCACGGCTGCCACACGGCACGAGGAAGCCAAATGCAGATTTGGCTTTTTGGCTATTTTCAAACCAAGAGAAATCAGCAGCAGGGCACTTTTTAAAAAATTAAAATGAAGGTAAGGTGGATATTGCCATGCATAATAAACAGTATCCCAATTGAAATATTCATTGCGTTGGATATTCTGAGGAATATGAAATACGAAAGTTTTCATAAAACATCTCAAAGCTGTTAAGCATTTATTTGCTTAACCAGTTGTTTGCACTTTCTCCTAGTAGTTCCCTGACACCAATGTAACAGACTATTTTCCCAGCTCCTGTTCCAGAACTAAATTACTAATGACCCAGGAGGCATTTGGCTCTCTATGGGAAAGCAGCACAATCTAATTGTGCTTGAGTGTCTTTTAGCTTCTCCTGAGCCGTCTCCTGCTAAGACAGGACAGTGACCCAGATCAGCCCAGCTGCTTGGCTTGCTAGAATGGCATTGCCAGCCCCAGGTGGGCCCCAGACACTTTTATTCTTGTGAGCAAGTTTTAAATGTGATGGATTAGATATGTTTATCACAGGATTCGCCTGGCCTTCCTCAGTCTAGGTCCCTCTTAGTTCCTGCGTGTGCATGTGTGTGCGTGATGTGTGTGCACGCGGGTGCCCGTTGGGAGACGCTCTCCATTAAGAGCCGCTCGTTGTGCTTATTGCAGATTGAAGAGGAGCTGGCTGCCCTTCAGAAGGAACGCAGCGAGAGAATAAAGTACCTACTGGAAAGGCAAGAGCGAGAGATCGAAACTTTTGACATGGAGAGCCTCAGAATGGGATTTGGGAATTTGGTTACATTAGATTTTCCTAAGGAGGACTATAGATGAGATTAAATTTTTTGCCATTTACAAAAAAAAAAAAAAAAAGGAAAACAGAAAAATATTCAGACCCTGCAAAACCACATTCCCCATTTTAACGGGCGTTGCTCTCACTCTCTCTCTCTCTTACTCTTACTGACATCGTGTCGGACTAGTGCCTGTTTATTCTTACTCCATCAGGGGCCCCTTTCCTCCCCCCGTGTCAACTTTCAGTGCTGGCCACAACCTGGCCATCTCTTCTATTCATAGTACACGTCACAGTATTGATGTGATTCAAAATGTTTCAGTGAAAACGTTGGAGACAGTTTTAACAAAACCAATAAACCAACAACGACAACAACAAAAAAGTGGATGTATATCGCTTTAAGCAATCGCTCATTACCACCAATCTGTGAAAATAAAGCAAAAAAAATAATAATAATAATAAATGCCAAGGGGGAGAGAGACACAATATCCGCAGCCTTACACCTTAACTAGCTGCTGCATTATTTTATTTTATTTTATTTTTTTGGTATTTATTCATCAGGAATAAAAAAAAACAAAGTTTTATTAAAGATTGAAAATTTGATACATTTTACAGAAACTAATTGTGATGTACATATCAGTGGTGACATATTATTACTTTTTTGGGGATGGGTGGGGTGGGTGGGGTGAAGAGATCTTGTGATTTTTAAGAACCTGCTGGCAAGAGTTTAACTTGTCTTCAGCATATTCTGATTGTATCATAATCATTTTCTGCTGTTGCAGAGGATGTGAATACACTTAAGGAGCTCACAGAATCCCAGTAGCACAAATTGGGCTTTGGCAAATCGTGTATTTTGTGTATAGAAGGAATTTAAGGAGAGGTATTACTTATTTTCATATTGTATTTTAACTGTTTCTCTGATCAAATTTTTTTACTTCCTCCTCCTGTTCCTCCCCACCTTCCTCCTTTTCCAGTTCAGTATTTGGAGTTCAACACTGTCTCTCAATCAGATCATCTTGATCTTTTTCTTTATTTCCCTTCCCTTTCCTAAGTCCCATATCTTGGTCATAAATATTGCATTATTCACACTTTCAAACTGTGTATTTTCTTACAATAAAAAATGATGAAAAAAAAAAGGCTTTACTTCTTTTGCATGCACTTTAAAAACAAAACATTTTTCAGGTTCCGAGGAAGAGCATGATAACTGTCAGAGCTTTTAATTATATTTGTAAATAAAAGTGTTCATCACATCGCCTTGCTGTGTTATTGTAGCAGGAGGTTTTCTTTCTAGGTTCACCAGTTACTAACTCCGAGGGAGAGCCGCCCTCCTGAGACTGTTCTCCACGGCCTCAATGGCTCTAAGAAGAGCCATGCAGCATTTTCAGGTAAAGTTGTGTCTTCCAAGTTCCTCTACGGGGCTGAAGATGTTGCACTGTTTGAAGTGGGCAAGCGGTCGACTGTACCTTTTTTCCCTTAAGAATAGAAAAAGGCACATGTGTGCACACACACCCTGCCCACAGGTGCCAGCCGTGCGTAGGAGCAGGTGTTGCTGAGAAGTTGGGCACCCTTAAAGAAAGCAGGCTATGGAGAAGGTGTTATAACCAAACATTTGAAATGATCCCAGCATAATAATAGATCCCCCTCCCCTCATATTCTGCTTTTATTGGAATAATTTTATATGTATAACAATGAGATAGGAAAATATAAAAAATATAGCTTCTGGGCTATGAGTTTGGAGTCAGGACAATAAGATCTCATGTTCTTAGGGCTGAAGTCCTGGACGTTGAAAATTGCTCTTGAGAATAACAACCCAAAGATCATTCTTATATGCTACAGGACGTTCAGTTATCACAGACAAATGTGTCCAGTCATGTTTACTATGATGGATGAAAACAACTATGAACATGGGTTTACCCCAGACCTAAAACCTTTTATAGTTATCAGGTTATTGAAGTTTCCATATTAGGTACATCTAAAAATAATATTGGAAAGGGCTAGAAAGATGCACAATTATCTAAGAAAAATAGATAACACGCATTGCATGCTTACGCTTACCGTGTGGTTGGACACTACCATTGGCATTTTACAGATGAAGACATGAGCTCAGTCCAGGGTGACAGGGTGAGTGGCAGGGTGAGTCTGAATCGAGACCTGTCCGATTTCAGAACCCACACTACCCAAAAGGACATGCAGTCATCGAAAGGCAGAAAAACTTCCTGTAGTTTGTTTCATCCATGTCTCTCTATGGTGAAAAATGTCTAGCTAGCTTGTGAAAAGGCCCTGTGTCTGTGAGATTATAGGTGCTACCCTTTATAAAAGTTCCCTGTCCACAAGTTTGTCAGTGGTGTGTCCCAGGGCAGAGTTGCCAGAAAGGAGGGATGTGGGTCCCTGCTCCTAACACCTGGTACAGACCGAGTCTTGCAAATCCCAGTACCTGCCTGAGGAGGCTGTGAGGACAACGGGGATGAGGATGGCAGCAAGAGAACAGGTGGGACATCCAGTGTCCTGGATTCTTCCAGCATGTACTAAACTCCCCTGAGTTAAAAGAATTATTACAGGTTTGTTGTGCATATTAATAAGGAAGGGCTGCTTACCATTGATTTGCAATCGTTCATTCAGGGAATATTGACTGAGTACCTTATATGTTGCACCGTGCTAGCTTGTCTCCCGTTGATGCTTGATACACCATTGTCTCTCAAACAGGTGAAGATCCTAACCCTAATGGCGCTTACATTAGGGTGGAAGGAAACTGGTAATAGGCAATAATTATGATAAATAAATGATCTCGGCCTGGTGTGGTGGCTCACATCTGTAATTAAAGCACTTTTGGGAGGCTGAGGCAGGAAGATAGCTTGAGCCCAGGAGTTCGAGAGCAGCCTAGGCAACATAGCAAGACCCTGCCTCTACAAAAAAAAGTTAGCCAGGCATGGTGGTGGTGCACACCTGTAGTCCCAGCTACTTGGGAGTCTAAGGCAGGAGGATCGTTTGAGCCCAGGAGTTGAGACTGCAGTGAGCTATGACGGCACCACTGTACTCCAGCCTGGGCTACAGAGACCCTGTCTCTAAAAATAAATATTAATAATAAAAATAAATGCAAGGTGATAAATGCTATCAGTAAAGGAAAAAGGAGGGAAGGGTAAGGGAGATCTAAAGTGCCATTTACTCATTCTGTCAGGAAATATTTATCGAGCATCTACTGTGTGCCTGGGGGTGTAACAGTAAATGAGATGGATGAGGTTGGCACTGTGCTGGAGGCTCATGGTTTAAATCTCCAGTGAGACAGAAGTAAATGAGGAATGGACTAGATTAATCCACAGTGACTAACAAGAGCCATGACAATGCAAGTGTTGGGTGCTACCAGGAGCTCAAAAGAACTCCAATAATTCCAGTCATAGGGGGTGTCAGAGAATGCCTATCAGTGATGTCTAATTAACTGGGTAAAAAAATGTATTTCTTGAATTTACCATCATCTGCAATTATTTGCTTATGTCTCTACTGGAAAAGATATTCCTGGGCAACTGGAAACATGCTCATATCATATTGCTACTATATTTAAAGTAGTAGTATATTTTGCCATAGACGTGGTCAGATATAAAAAATACATTTTGGTTGTTCTAGTTTGGCATAGCAATTTGAGTCTCCCCTGCTGATTACAGCTAAAAACTAGACAAAATGCAAAAGCAACTCCATGAGGACACTCAGAAATAAAAGCAGGATTATGGAGAAGCAATGTAGGCAGGAATGAAAGTGAAATAAAACCACTCTCAGATGAAGAAAAATTAAGAGAATTTATTCCCAACAGACTTGATCTCCAAGAAATGCTAAAAGAAGTTCTTCATGCTGAAGGGAAATGATACCAGAAGGAAACTGGGATCTTTGGAAATGAAGGAAGAGCAACAGGAATGGTAAATATCTGAATATATATAAAGGGCTATTTTTTCTTCTTGTCTTTAAAACATATACAGCTGTTGAAAACAAAAATCATAACAGTGAGGGTTTTAATGTATGTAAATACAGTATCTCTAACAACTATAACATAAATGTTGGGGGTTAAAGGATCTGTATGGTTGCAAGACTTCTACATTTTACTTGCAGTAGTACAATTTTTATTCTAAGAAAACTAAAAAATTAGTTTTATTTTAATCCCTAGAGTACCTACCAAAAAGAAAACCTAAAGAGTAATAGCCAAAAATCCACAAGATAAAATATCCTAATAATCCAAAACAAAGCGGGAAAGGGAGGAGAAGCTTTTTTTTTTTATTTTTTTTGTCATTACAGAGGTAATCAAGTTAAAAGGCTTATTTTTTTAAAGAAGGATAAGCAGAAAACATAAAATAGTAGACCTAAAGCCCACCATATCAATAATTACATTAAATGTTAATGTTCTCTAAGGCCAGTCATGGTGGCTCATGCCTGTAATCCCAGTACTTTGGGAGGTTGAGGCTGGAGGACTGCTTGAGGCCAGCAATTCAAGATCAGCCTAGGCGACACATCGAGACCCCGGCTCTACAATAAAATAGAAAACATAGCTGGGCATGGTGGTGCACACCTGTAGTCCCAGCTTCTTCGGAGACTGAGGCAGGAGGATCACTTTAGCCCAGGACTTGAGGTTGCTGTGAGCTATGATGATGCCACTGCACTCTAGCCTGGGCAACAAGATGGAGACTCTGTCTCAAAAAAAAAAAAAAAAATTAATGGTCTCTAAACAGTCCAGTTAAAAAGGCAGAGATTGACAGAGTAGATAAAAAAAAAGGAGGGGGCTATAGGCTGCCTCTAAGAGACAGACAAAATATAAAGACACAGATAAGTTGAAAATAAATGGAAAATAAATAGTGAAGCCTAAAAAGGCTACAGTGGCTATTTTAATATCAACTAAAACTGACTTCAAGACAATCCCAGGCAGCATTTTTAAAGGCCAAGATCTGGAAGTAGCCAGGCACGTTTGAGGATCTGAGGGGCAGCCAGCAAGTTTGGAGTTTAATGCGATGACAAGTGGCAGGAAGCTAGAAGTGGCAAATGGAGGGCTCTGATCGTACAAAGCCTTAAAAGTTATGTTAAAGGTCTGGTCTGCATCACGGGAGCAACTGCAAACTGCTGAAGGCTTTTCAGTAGATGCCGAGGCTGTCTGACTTTGCACCAACTTAAGAACAGAAGTCCTTTGCTCCCTGACCCCAGAAGAGGACCTGTGTCATGTACTGTTGTGTTTAAATATTGTATACACCAATCCTATGTTTTTGGGACTTGTTCTCATCTGTTCTTCAGGGTGTAATTTAGGAGTTCTGGCGTAATTGAGGTGTTGCATATTATGTTCTGCTGTGAAGCCAGGGTGCTGAGCAGTTCCTAAGGTTCCAGAGACATTAGAATGCCGGGCTCTGGCGGGGCTGCTAAGCCCATACTGTGATAGAGTCGTGGGAAACGCATAGCCAGGAAACCAACCTGAGGAAACCGGGCTTTTGTACGTGGTTCCTACACCCATCAGGTCAAGTTTAATCATTTACATATATTAGTTATCTGCTCAATCGCAGCATCTCTCCAACAACCCTGGGAGGTATTATAAATAAAGCAGATTGCTGACCCTCCAGCCTGTTTTCTCAAATGAGGAGGCTGGAATTTGTGGCCAGATGGGGCACGGTGGTGGTGAGCTGGGCTTTGAGGCCAGGGCTGGGTTCAGAACCAGGGTCACCCCCTTCCCTAGCGAGGTACCCTTGGGCAAACTCATGTTGCCTTCCTATTTAATAGTGAAACACAGTATCTCCCCATTTCTAAGGTTATTAATATGTTTTTTCATGTGTATTATATTTTTTATGTGAATTTCTTTTGCATATACCTTCTTTGGGTGGGTTATTCACCTTTTTCTGAATCATTTGAGTCTACATCTGTTTTAGACAAGGAAGCTAAGATTACTATAGTTCCTCATTCATCTTCAGATTGTATGACAAAAAAAAGTACTTGCGATTAGCAAAAGTCTTGTAAAAATAGTTTAGAGAAAAAGAGTACATGATTTTAAATATACGTAAATATCAAATTGTCAAAATGTTTAAAGTTTGAGAAGACGGAGGGTATGAAAAAGCAGGTACGTTCATATTCTACTAACATAAATGTAACCCGTGTGATCTTTTTGGAGGGCAGTTTCCCAGTATTATTAATGGAATTGAAAATGTATATACCCTTTTACCTAATTATTTCAATACTTAAAATTTACGCTACAAAATTACTTGCAAAAATATTTTATACATATAGAAAAATGTTCACTAAAGTACTGTTTATAATAGCAAATAACCAGAAATAATCTAAACATCGTAGTAGGGGACTAGAGGACTGGTTAAATATATTACGGAATATTTGTAAAAGCAAGTATTTCAGGCCAGGCGCGGTGGCTCAGACCTGTAATCCTAGCACTCTGGGAGGCCAAGGCGGGTGGATTGTTTGAGCTCGGGAGTTCGAAACCAGCCTGAGCGAGATCCTGTCTCTACTAAAAATAGAAAGAAATTAATCAGACAACTAAAAATATATAGAAAAAATTAGCCGGGCATGGTGGTGCATGCCTGTAGTCCCAGCTACTCGGGAGGCTGAGGCAGAAGGATTGCTGAGCCCAGGAGTTTG
>CAUYSK010005578.1:0-13978 GCA_963575035.1 Avahi laniger | reverse complement strand
TCGGAGGCTAAGGCAGGAGGATCACTACAGGCCAGGAGTTTGAGGTTGTAGTGAGCTATAATTATGTCACTGTGTCATAGATCCTGTCTCCAATCTCAAAAAAAAAAAAATACATACATATATATATATATATATATATATGTATTTATACACACACACTTTTAATGTTGTTTTTTTTTTGGGGGGTTTTTTTGGGTTTTTTTTGAGACAGAGTCTCACTCTGTTGCCCGGGCTAGAGTGCCGTGGTGTCATCCCAGCTCACAGCAACCTCAAACTCCTGGGCTCAAGCGATCCTTCTGCCTCAGCCTCCTGAGTAGCTGGAACCACAGCGCCACCATGTCCGGTTAATTTTTTCTATGTATTTTTAGTTGTCCGATTAAGTTCTTTTTATTTTTAGTAGAGACGGGGTCTTGCTCTTGCTCAGGCTGGTTTCGAACTCCTGAGCTCAAACAATCCGCCCGCCTCAGCCTCCCAGAGTGCTAGGATTACAGGTGTGAGCCACCGCGCCTGGCCTTAATGTTGTTTAAATTAGCCTTAGAATGGACCATAGATTTTAACTAATCCAATTCCATAAACTAAGACTCAGAGAGGTTATATGATTTATATAAGAACACGCAAAATAGTGAAAATAGCCCTAGATCTGGAGGTTTAGCTCTGCCACTATGTCAGGATGATTTCTAATGTATGAAATACTCATGCAAGTAAATTTAAATTACTTTATAAGTTAAAATCCTTCTTACCAAAAAAGAAAGAAGAAAACCTAATTTTTAAGTCCTTACTAGTGTCAGGCCCTGTGATAAAGTGTGTGTGTATAACATTTCTCATTTAAAACCTCCTGAAGCCTCTATGAGATAGGTAGTATTATTTTACGGATGGAAACATGGGCACAGAGAATTAGGTCACTAGCTAGAAATAAGGCAGCTAATAAGCGACAGAGTTATTTGAACACAGTCTAATTTCAAAACCTATACTTTTTCTTAAACACTTAGTTATACTCCTCTTTTAAATAAAGTATCTGTATACTCTTTTACCACAGATAATAGCATGGGGAATTTTGATATGTAAAACAATTCAATTAGTTCACAATTTTAGTAATTTGGTACATCTGATTCACAAGCTCATAAACGGAAGATGAAAGAAGTCAGTCAACAAACACCTAGAGAAAGAGAGCACACAAGCCTGCTTCATTTCTCCTTTAATAAGATTCCAAATGCCACAGATAGGAGAAAATAGCCAAAATGGAATGTCCCTGACTTTATTCTTCAAAAAGGGTAAGGTGGGTCTTTAAGAAGCAAAGAATAAAATGGTCAATAGGAAAAGAGAAGACTACTTTATCACAATTAGCTTGGCTGCTAAATATTAACATTTATGAGGTTCCACAGTTGACTATTTTATCTAAATACACAATGACCCACCCTGGACTGATGGCTTCTTCAGGAACACTGAGAGATTGTAAGATACAGGAATCCTGATAATCCTGCATTCTTCGAGCATCCATTATAATCAAGCTGACGTTTTTATCCATCATCATTGTGTATAGTTCCTTTGCTGTGATTGATCCTTGGAATTGAGAGAGACAGTATAAGTGACAAGAAACACCAAGTTGCATGTGCTCACATATCACTAAACACAGGACAAATAGCTTTTCCTAAAAGAGCAAAGTATACTGAGTGTCACATATTTGCTATTCCATCATACCATTTATCTTTTAAACTAATATTAAATATAATTTGTGTTTTAAACATTTATCAAGAAACCAGTTCAGTGTTCTGCTTAGAAAGACTTAAATATCGGGGGCCAGGTACAGTGGCTCACACCTGTAATCCCAGCACTTTGGGAGATCGAGGCGGATCACTTCAGGCCAGGAGTTTGAGACAAGCCTGGGCAACATAGGGGGACTCTGTTTCTACAAAAAAATTTTAATAGCCAGGTGTGGTGGCACATGCCTGTCGTCCCAGCTACTTGGATAGCTGAGGCTGCTTGAGCCCAGCAGTTTGAGGCTGTAGTGAGCTATAATCCCACCACTGCACTTCAGCCTGGGTGACGGAGCGAGACCATGTCTCGAAATAAAGAAAGAAATAAGATAAAGACTTAAATATCAAACTTTGCTGTTGAGGTTACAACTATATCTGGTGTTGGCTCTGTTGCTGGTATAAAGGAAATCAATATGTGTATGTTATGAGAACAGTCTGTTTTCTGTTTTTTTAAATTAGGACATCTGAAAAATGTTAACTGAAGAAACATCTATGGTTCAAAAATTCTCAAAAGGTTCTGAATTCTCTTTTAAAAGTCTTTGATGAGGTCTTTTGGAAGCTATTTGAAAAACTTTTTGATTTCCAAGTATTCCTAGGGTAACAAGCCAAAAGCTTGTTGACATCAGGGGTTGACAAACTACGACCTGTTTCTCCTGGGACACAGCCACATTCACCTGTTTACACATCATCTGTGGTTGCTTTCATGTTGTAGCAGCAAAGGTCAGTAGTTGCTTCCAAGACCACAGGGCACCCTGAGCCTAAAATATTTACTATCTAGCCCTTTAAGAAAAAGTTTGCCAATCCTCATTCTACTTGATGTTCATTTGTTAGCTTCAGCCCAGAAAGAAAAAAGGCTATTTTATTTTCTAAGAACGCTAATAAAAAGAAAAAAGTAAGTAAAGCTAATGTAATTGTTAATTTATTTTTTGGAGGGGATGCAGTCTTCCAAAATAAATATTTCCTATATTGCTATTTTTCCTCAGCTCTGCAGCCTGAGGTGAAAGATTTTTAAAAAGCACTACAAGAGTTTAGATACATAAACAACTATTTCAGCAGTGAGCTGTGAAAAGAAGGTAGTCTCTAGCTCCTAAGCTAAAATGCTTACAGCTGCTAATAACCATCCCACTTCCCTCTTTAACCATCAAGATCATTTTGACAACACAACAGACTAAACAAGTTGAGAACAAACCACTGAGAAGGATAACATCTAGCCATGATGAGATACAAAGGAACAAATGGATAAAAACTAATTTCGAAATGAACTGATAACGGGTTTTAGGAAGGTACCTTATAGTACTCAAGTTTATTTTTAAAATTGTTGTATGGCAATATCTTAAGTCAAGAATTTACTTTAGTGTTACATATAATTATGTATAACTTAAATCTTTTCTGAGACAGCAAAAACTTCTCTATAGATGAAGGCAATTTCCTAAGTCTTGTTGTTTAGGTCACGTATCTGTGACCAGAACATCAACACCACCTATGGGTAACTTTCAAATTACTAATTTGGATTTTTTTTTCTGGGGGGCAAGAGGCCTCTTAAATAATTAAGTCTACAATCTAGGGTCATAAATGACAATAGTTAATAATTAAAGTTTACCATGTGTTCTAAGAGTTTTACATATATTAACTCATTCAATCCTCACAATAACTCTATGACATAGGCACTATTATAATATTATCTCCATTTTACACACAGAGAAAGTAAAGTAGAGAGTTTAAGTAATATGCCCCAGATCACATGGAAATTCAGAGGAGGAGCCAGTATTGAAAAGCCCAGGCAGTCTGACGTCTGAAAGTCCATATTCTTAACCACTATTGCCAAACTCTATCTTGAAAAGTAAACAAGTACAAGCTGTGGTTTTAATATTTTCAACTGCATATTACCATATTTTATCATGTCAGGCTATCATTATTCATAAAATATCCTCCATGATAAAGAACCTAAGACATTTTCAATATAATTATATAGACTATGAAAAATAATAAAGCTTACATAGGGATCAGACAACAACGCTAAGAATCCCATCATATAAAATCAGAAGCTTATTCTGATTAAAAGATCTCAATAAGAACCTAAAATAACTTCCTCTTTCTGCACACACTTACCTTTCTCTTTGGTCTCATTTTTTTCACTCTTTTCACCATTGATCTATTGCGTAGGAAAAAAAATTTTTAAACTTTGATAGAAACAAAAAGTTCAACTTTAATACTTGATTTACTTCATTAAAATGGAAACCCTAAGACATGAAATATGCAGAGTACTGGCATTCTATAAAATTACAGATGAATAATAATGGCATTACCAGGTTACTTTGGCAGTAGGCAACAGCTAAAATAAACAGCAATGTATCAGAATCAAAGGGCATTTCCTCAAAATTTTCTTCTATTAAAGATCAATAATAATTTAGAAGCACAAACTATACAGAAATTTAATTTAACTAGAAAGTACTTCTTAAAAAGAAACAAAAGTTCTGGCTATCCCATTCAGTGTCCTCCATTACATAACTAAAGGAAAATGAAGTAATACAAAACGCTACTTACGTAGCTTACATTTTCTAACCAAAACAGCATGGGATAATGCTGTTCTGTGGTCCCCAACCCCTGGCCTTGGAACAGGACAGGTCCGTGGCCTGATGGCACAGCAGGAGGGCTACCTGAGGCTTCATCTGTATTTACAGCCACACCCCGTGGCTGGCATCATCACCTGAGCACTCCCTCCCGGCCCCCGTCCGTGGAAAAATTGTTTTCCATGAAATGAGTCCCTGGTGCCAAAAGGTTGGGAAATGCTGCTGTAAGGTATTAACTCATTTTATAGATGGGAATACCAAAGAACCACTGGAACCTATTGATCAATTTTAGCATCACTAAAAATGAAAAAAGAAAAATACATTATGTGCCTCCTAATTTGATACAATATAAAGTACACAGTATCATTTATGAAGCATTCTTGCCAAAAACCAAAAATTGAATCTGAATCTAATTAAGCTTTTAGGTCAAAATTTCAGCCTACAGAAAATATGAGAAATAGAAAAACAAGTAAAATGACACAAAGAGGGAAGCAATTGGATAAACACAGAATGTGGCTCATTTTCTAGTATAAAAAGATCAAATGCATGAAACAAAAAATGAGAGGAAACATTTAAGCAGAGATTATTTGAGAGACTTTAGGGACACAGCAATCAAAAGACACTGAGTCTAACTTGTTTGGATCCTGATTCAAACAAATCAACTCTAAAAAATCATTTTAAGTGGAAAAATCTGAATATAGGGTATTAGGTTATCTAAGGGAATTATTGTTAATTTTATGAGATGGGCAAATAACATTGTTGTTTTTAAGAAAATGACTTTTTGAGATGTATACTGACATATTTAGGAGCAAAATGGTACATAAGGTAGAATCTGCTTTGAAATACTCCATCAAAAGAAAAGGAGAGGGAGACAGATAAAAGAAATAAGGCAAAATGTTAACTGATTATTAAAGCTGAGTTACAGGGGTTAATTATATTCTCTTTTCAAATAAAAAGGCTACACAAAAATAAAAGTAACAAAAAGTGGTTGGCACTGTTGTTGGAAAGGCAACAAAATGAAGAGATTAAAAACTCCCTTCATACAGTTCTTTCAAGGCTTATTTTTTTTATTTCAGCCATTTGATCTATAAATGAACATCTCCCTTAAGGCAGTATTATTTATCTTATATCATGAGTTCCTAAAATTAAAAGACCAGATGTCTTGACTTCTTTTCACATAGTGCCTAGCCCAATGTCACAACAATTCAACAGCTAATTCTTAATGAAACAGATGATCCACACACAAATGACAGGTGAAAGCTACAAAATGCTTAAGAAAAAAATCAAAGCAGAAATCTTTCCATGGATTTCAGCAGCACAGAAGAAATTATATTTTAGGAAGAATAGTTTCTGAGGAGGTGAAGGAAGGGAGATACAGTGATAGCTGGCAGGTACAGACTGAAGCACCGATAGCTTTTGGCAAACAGATGATTTAGTTGAAAAGACTGCAAGCTAAACAAAACTGAAAGAGAGGGAGAGAAAAAGGAAGGGGAAAATCGGGGGAAAGAAAGCAAGAAAAAGCAAAGGGAAGAGAATGAGATCTCAGAAACACATAAAAGCCAAATAAAGTAGCACACCAAATCTTTCTGTTAATGTAAATTACATTATTAGAAAGAAGAAAGCTTAAAGATCATCTATTTCAAGACTTTCATTTGGCAAATGAGGAAACTGAGTCAGGGAGTAGGACCAGAACTCAGATGTACTGGATCACAGCTCAAACGCTCTTTCTACTGTTCTAATTAAGTTTATAGGGACTGCTAAAAAAATAATTCATGTACAGAACATATTGCTCTGTGTAATCCCAGCACTCTGGCAGGCTGAGGCAGGAGGACTGATTGCGCTCAGGAGTTTGAGAACAGCCTGAGCAAGAGCAAGACTCCGTCTCTACTAAAAGTAGAAAAATTAGCCGGGCATCATAGTGTGTGCCTGTAGACCCAGCTACTTGGGAGGCTGAAGCAGGAGGATGGCTTGAGCCCAGGAGTTTGAGGTTGAGCTAGGCTGATGCCACGGCACTCTACTCAGGGCAATGGAGTGAGACTCTCTCTCAAAAAAAAGGAACATATTGCTCTAGAAACTGACAGAAAAACCTGCAATCAACTAAAGCTAGAACATTTAATTCAATTTCTAGTTAAAACACATTAAATTTTATCCTTAAAAGAACTTCACATCTCAACTCTTTTTTAAGCAAATCATCTGACAAACAGAACCAGTCTTTCAACTCACACAATAAATTTGAAATACCTTTTGGGTTTTGTCTTTGGAATCCAATACATTCTCTAAAGAACCTTTAGCCAATGTGCCACCATCCTCTCTTCCTGTTTCCTGCCTTTTCTGTTGTTGGAGCTGCTCTTCCTCCTGTCTGTCCTTTTCCTCAAGTTTCTTACGAACTTCAGCTTCCTCATATCTAGATGAAAAAAAGAAGTCAAGATGTCTTTTACTGGCACAATTGTGGAAAGTAAAATTAGTATCCAGCTTTGACTACACACTTTCTCCTTCCAACTGAAATCTAACCCTGCTAGTGTTCCATTACAAACCACAACTCATACATTTGCCCTCTGAGGCCATCGGGAGATTTACTTCAAATTTCCCAAAAATCTTGAGAAGAAACTATATGTTCTCAAATTGAAGTTATTTCATGCTCTTTCTCTCTCACTAATTTCAACCTTTTAATGATTTAAATCTGCTGCAATTTCCTTTTTAAAGGTCTTATAAGTCCTTAATTCTCTCTGCAAAATACCTGAATGTCACACTTGTGTTTATAATTTAGAGTAAAAATGTTCAAGTGAGCATTGCAATAGCTATTACCAGTACGTGGGGGTAGGGGGATGGTATAACTTAGGTCACCAGTACTTTTTTCTAAAATGATGACTTTACTGAAATTTCCAATTTATTGGAAGTTAAACAGCTATCCAAACTATAGTTTAGCAGATATCCAAGGAATTTGGAACTATTCCTTATTAAACTACATGCAATGTTTACTATTATTCCCAGGAGAGAACATATGTTATCAAGGACCTGCAACCTTGTTTGCCCTAAGTATCACAGGCAACATGTTGCCTGTGAGTTTCAACCAAAAGAGAGAGAGTAGATGAGGGAGGGGGGAAAATGAATAATTGATTAAGGTCAATAATTAATAATAAATGAATTAATAGTTTTCATTTTATTATTCTTTGTTATATCTTTACATTTTATAGACTCTTTTGAATGAATATTTCACAATGAAAACTTTCTTAACGAACAAATAAGACTACACAATGGAAATGGTGACAACTCAGAGAATTGTGCCAGCTTCACATACCAAAAATTTTAAGCCTAATTTAAGAATGACTTCTAGACTCAAAATTATTTCCTACCACATTATCAACATCAGGTTAATAGTGACCAAAAATATGCCATCTATCAGTAAGATAATTCTAACTTGGTAAGCATCCACTTAGCAAGATATTATACTTGTAGCTCTTAGAAAAGAAAGTTAGCATGTCACACAAAGCTGAGCTAGTCCTCAAGTGGAAGAAATATAAGGAAAACACTGTTTCTCCTCTAAATACTTAAGCAGTTAATTTCTATCCTTATGCTTAGCAATTCCTTCTGATTTATTCTATTGCTTGAAATGATTGCTACGATTGATAGGAACACAATGATTATAATTATCACACACTATTTTTAAAATGCTATTCTTTCTCCTTAAAAAATAAAGATGGGGAGGGAGTTCTAATTTTGGTAATGCCTAAGTAATTTCTATTGTGCTGAACCTCTCACAGACAACTATAAACTCTGGATGACATATAACTACCTGAAGGCACCGGAGAGCAACCACAATCAGGCAAAAAATGGATGGATGGAGGTTGACCCTTGGGAGAAAGGAAGGGCATCTAGTAAGTTTCCCATTTATTATTGGCTTTACACCTTAGGCAGGTTTGGTGCTGAAAGCAGCTAAAAATTCTAATAAAAACCCTAATCGCACAGAGCCAGAGTTCCAAATTCTTTGCATAAACTTGTCCAAATCGCTAGCTGATACCTGAATTAAGCACACATGGGGCAGACACTAAGGAACCCAGCTAATTCTGAAAGAATCCCAAACAGGAAAAATACAAAGAAAACCGTCCCTAGCCAACAGTCAAACCAAAGATTAAAATACAATTTTGAGTCAGAGAAAAATGACATAGTACATATAAGGTGTCAATGATATGAATGACTGATATGAATTTCCACATCAGAAATCTCAGAAACAATGGAGGCCAGAAGACAATGGAATACTATCTTTAAAAGTGCTGAAAGGAAAAAAAAAAAAAAAAAAAAGCCCTCACCCCAGAAACCTGGATCTAGTGAAAATATCCTGTAAGAATAATGAAGATAAAATAAAGAACTTTTGGATGCACAAATACCAAAAATTTGTTCCCAAAAGATCTGCAACCAGAAATGCTAAAGGAAGTTCTTCAGTTCTAGATGAAAACCTGTATCTTCAAGAAGGAATAAAGAGTGCAAGAAATGGTAAATATAAGGGTAAATATAAAAGACTATTTTTTTCCTTTCAATTTCTTTAAAGCATACATATCTGTTTAAAGCAAAAATTATAACCCTATACTGGGGGAAGGTTCTAACATATGCAGGTGTAATATATGTGACAAGTAATGCATAAAGCGTAAAGGGTGGTAAACAGAATTATATGTTTGCAACGTTTTTATGTTTTATATGAAGAGATATAATATTAATAGTTAAGGATATATATTATACACACACACATAATCCATCTATATACACAGAAGAGACAGAAATCCCTAGAGAATCTACTTCTGAAAAATTCAGAGGAGATGACACAAAAGAAAGCAAACAGCAAAATGACAGACCTAAGTCCAACCATATTAATAGTTACCTTAAATGTGAATAGATGAAACACATTACTAATGAAGCAGATTGTCAGAATGGATGAAAGAGTAAGATTCAATTTCATGATGTCTACATGAGACACACTTAAACTACAGAGACAGGCTGAAAGTGGATTAAAAAGATGCAAACAGTAAGCATAAGAAGACTGGAGTGGCCTTGAAGTAGACCTTAGAATATAGAATATTCCCAGAGGTAAAGAGGGGCATAATGATAAAGAGGTCAATTCATCAAAAATCTATAACCACCCATAGATGGTTATGTGGCTAAAAACAGAATTTCAAAATACATGAAATAAAAGTTTAAAAAATTAAAGGGAGAAATAGACAGAGTTAAATACTTTAACATCCCTGTCTTAGTAACTGTTACAACTTAACACCTGCCCCCAAATCAGTAAAGACAGAGAAGATGTGAACAACACTATCAACCACTTTGACCTAAACAACCCATAGAGAACACTACACTCAACAACTATACTTTCTTTTCAGTTGCTCATGGTTCATTCACCAATCATAGCTCACTGCAACTTTGAATTCCTGGGATCCTCCCACCTTATCCTCCTGAGTAGCTGGGACTACAGGCGTACACCATGATGCTCAGCTAATTTTCTTATTTTTTATAAAGATGGGGTCTCACTGTGCTGCCCAGGCTCACAATTCTAAATGATCCATGGATCAACACAGAAAAGGAAATTAGAAAATATTTCATAATAAATTATAAAGCTCTACCGGGGAAATAACACAGCTCTTAGATTTAAGAAAATCAGTATGTTAACATAAAATAAATGGAGACATAAGTGAATGACTTCATACAGAATTCTATAAAAACAGATGTTTCACCACATTATACCTACTTTGGCAATATCCAGTGATAAACAGATTCTCAAATCTCTAACAGGACCTTGCTTACTGGTATATTCACTTCCCCTGTTTCTGCATGGAACTGTATAGGAACTTGGTGACAGAATATCAAGCATGTATCACTATCTGTTATCTCTATGGAAACATCAACTCCAGATTTTCCTGCTTATCTCACATGCCAGCGTCTATTTCATTGTTACAAAACAGATATGAAAGACGTGGAACAGTAGCAAAATTATGCAACTGCTTTACCTAGCCCCTTCATAGCAAATCACTAGAGTGCCAGGGAGAAAGGTGTTTGTTGCAGAACAAGAATGCTTCCACTGTTAACAACGACAATAATAATAAACGGCAAATACTTACTGAGTATTTACTACATACCAAGCACCATCTGAGTGTTTGCGCATGTGTTAATTTGCTTAATGCACCATGAGGTAGGTTTTTTTATTACTCCAGTTACAGATGAGGAAACTGAGGCAGAGGGAGGCTAAGTAATTTGCCCAAGATCACACAATTAGTAAGGGAAAAACCCAGGGAGTCTGGCTCCATACATTTACCCACTGCTCTATCTCTTCTCTAGTAGTATTCTATGCTGGAACAGTATGTGAACTGTGTGCCCTAAGAAGTAAGCACAGTAAGCCTGAATCCAATTTAAGGGCAGAAGTGAAAAAACTTTAAGATTCCCTTTTTCTTATTTTCTTGTCTTATCCACATCTTATCCTCTCTCTTGCCATTTGTTCCATTTCTATCATCTCTGCAAATCCAGTTAAAAGAGCTCATGTCTCTCCTACTTTGGAGCTTCGGCTGGTAAGCTGAAATGAGATCAAGGCACGCTCTCCATCTGACACTGACTTTTGGTTCCTTTACCTGCCTATCTAATCCCTTTTATTAGGATTCTGATACCTTCACATTCAGTCAAAATTATATCTAAAACCATCCTTAACATGAATGTAATGGAGATGGGTAAGCAAATAAATGTTTGACAAGTATTCCCTAATGGCAGGTGATGCTGAAATCTGTTTTCTAGCCATTTATTAGGTCTTTTTGCTAAAGTGTTTTTTTGGAATCTGGAACTAAGTTTGCCCTTGGAATGGTGAGACATACACTATGACGCCAGATGGCTAGGCAAAATTTAGCAGAAAATTTACCCTAAGGTATTCAGGCTTTCACCTTAAAGTTACAGTCAATCCTCCAAACTCTAGACAGCACATACCTAATGCCCTTTCTCAGACTGCTGGCCTGACGAGAGAGAAATCCTAACCAGGCGTAGATTTCAGAGACTCACAGGAGAAGAGCTCTGTGGTTGGCTTATTAGAGAATTAGGACAGGACAGATGTGAAGATACGGATATGTTACTATAGAGCTGCTCTAAATGTCAGTTAAAGACACCAAACATGTGGGGCTGGGGATTGGGGGAGGGTATACAGGGAGAAAAACATAGAACAAAAAAGTTCTTCCCATCTAGTTGCAAAGCAATCTACACCACAGGAAAAATTCAGAGCACATTCAAAAACCTTAGAATTAGAAAGAACCCCAGAGGTCATTCAGTAACAGGGAACTCATTACATTGAAAGATGGGCCTTTCTATCAAAGTGTAAAAAGTACCTAAATAATGAATCATTTTCTCATTGCCTTCTATTATAAGTTGAGAGTTATTTTCTTAAAGAAAAACTATCAAATCACTATATTATAGAAAATCTTATTTACTTCAAGAAGCATCTGCCTTTGTCACTGTAATCTATATGTATTTAATGCTCTGATGCTATCCACTCCAAAAAATTCTCTTCAAATGAACCCTGTACATTTGTTTAAAAGAAGTACAATAAATAAAATATATCTCACAGCTATAATGTACAAGTTTTCAAAAATGTTATAGTCAAAGTCCCTTATGCCCAGTAACCAGTTACAATTATATAAAAACATTCTTTCACCTAGATAATTTATACATGAATCATTACATATTTATTAATTTGCCTTCTGAAGAATTCTGCAACCACAAGATTTTCTTTTCCCCTTTATTGCAAAAACAATAAAATATTAATAAAAACATTTTAAAACAGAAAAAATCATCAATAATTCTACTACCTGAACTCAACTATCTAATTTTTACCTTTGTCTTTTAAAAATATGTTTCAGGCCAGGCACGGTGGCTCACGCCTGTAATCCTATCACTCTGGGAGGCCAAGGCAGGAGGATTGCTTGAGGTCAGGAGTTCGAGACCAGCCTGACCAAGAGCGAGACCCCCATCTCTACTAAAAATAGAAAGAAATTAGCCAGGCAACTAAAAATAAAAACAAAAAAAATTAACTGGGCATGTTGGCACGTGTCTGTAGTCCCAGCTACCCAGGGGGCTGAGGCAGGAGGATCGCTTGAGCCCAGGAGTGTGAGGTTGCTGTGAGCCAGGCTGACACCCAGGCACTCACTCTAGCCCAGGCAACAAAGCAAGACTCTGCCTCACAAAATAAAAAAATAAAAAATAAAAATCTGTTTCAAACTTTTTATTTCAAAAAGAGTATTTTTCAATACAAGTAACAAATTATACATTCTTAGTGAAAAAATTCAAGCCAGTACTGAAACATGTCGGATTGGTTAAATCTTCTGGTGTCCCTCTTCTACCTATTATTTGCATCATAAATTTCTCAGTTTGCCCTTGTCTACTAACCAGGCTTTGGCAGCTTGTATCACTTTAAACCAGTTCTATTGTTCTCCCCTCCTATATCATATAACTAGGAATGCTTTTGGATTTACCCATTAACAATTTTTACACTATTGATATGGGCAGAAATTTATCTACTAGGATCTACATGAGAGTAGTATGTTATTCATGATGGCAAAAATTTAAATTTAAAGAATGACTAATGACTAAAAACTGAAACATACTGTTTTTAATTCGTAACTATTTTATAAGCCTGGCAAGATAGGCATGGCAAATACCAGAATTAGATTTTTTTCTAAACATATACAACTTCTGTAACTAGGCAAATCAAAATTAACAGTAAATACTTCATAAGACCAGCATCCAGTACCACAGTACAACATGGGGCATGTGAAGAATTAAATTTTTCTAAAAAATATTGTCAGAAACTTATAAATATTGTAACTTAGGAAAATTCGATCTGAGTTCTAATCTAATATATCAGTGTTTACCTTAACAATCTATCATTCTAACCACTTTTTAAATTTCAACAAAGAATATTAGTAGTAACACATGAATATAATATAGGTGATACAGCAAAAGATTTTAATTTTTGTGTCCCAGTTATCATAAGACTTATTTCTCAGAATTGGGATATTATACGCATGGTTAGATGTAGATGGATAAATTCTAAATATTATTTTTATCTTGTAAATTTATATTGTTTTAAAGATTTCATAATAATGTCTATACCTTAGTTTAAGGCTTTCAGAGAGTCTTTCGGCTTCTTCAATAGCTTTTTTGATGTTTGCAGGTCCAAGTATTGAATGAAAGTAGTCCTAAAATTATAGGAAAACCGTCCCATATTGTTAGTACTGGGCATTGCACATAGCACTAATGCTAAAAACATTAAAATCATGGTGCTTATATAAAGGAAGGTTTGATTATGATTGAAGTACTTTTTAAAACTTTTAACCTAAAAAAAAAAAAACAGCTTTTAACCTACATAAATGGACAATTTATTCTCCAAATATTTTAAAAGTGTCACTTCAGGCCATTAGTATACATTTTTTTTTTTTTTTTTTGAGAAAGAGTCTCACTCTGTTGCTCGGGCTAGAGTGCCATGGCGTCATTCTAGCTCACAGCAACCTCAAACTCCTGGGCTCAAGCAATCCTCCTGCCTCAGCCTCCCGAGTAGTTGGGACTACAGGCATGCGCCACCATGCCCGGCTAATTTTTCTATATATTTTTAGCTGTCCAGTTAATTTCTTTCTA
>CAUYSK010005576.1:0-15399 GCA_963575035.1 Avahi laniger | reverse complement strand
TTTTCCGATCTTGTGGTGCCTCATTTTGAATAATGGGCTTAAGTTTAATTCAGGAAAGTATAAGAGGTTCTAGGTCACTGTCGTTTCTTATGATTGAGTAATATTCCATTGTATACATATACCAAATTTTAATAATCCACTCATGGATTGATGGGCACTTGGGTTGTTTCCACATCCTTGCAATAGTGAATTGTGCTGCTATAAACATTTGGGTGCAGATGTCTTTATCATAGAATGTTTTGTGCTCTTTTGGCTAGATGCCTAATAGTACTATTGCCGGATTGAATGGTATTTCTATTTTTAACTCTTTGAGGTATCTCCAAATTCTTTTCCACAGAGGGTGCGCTAATTTGCAGTCCCACCAGCACTGTGAGAGTGTTCCTGTCTCTCCACATCCTCGCCAGCATTTGTTGTTTTTGGATTTTTTGATAGAGGCCAATCTCACTGGGGTTAGTTTTTAGAGGAAAGGAATGTGCTTAATTAAAACAAAACAAAATAAAATAAAAACAAATAAAATAAAACCCACTACTTTTTAAGGAGATTTGCTGGGAGTCCCATCCGGCAGCTCCTGTTTGCATTATATTGTCCAGAACTTAGTCACATGCTTCTGTCTAATTAAACCGGGGAGGGGAGATACCAGGCAGCAGAGAGAATATTTGGTGAGTGCCACCATCTTTGTCACATTATCTGAGACACATGTTCTCAACTTTTACATGAATAAATAAAAAAGAGTTGTGTATATTTTAACACCATAAAAAGAGAGCAAAACTTAAGTAAAAAATGCACAAAGTTTTGAAACTTGAGACCTTCTGAAGAGAAATTCTATTTCCTATGAGAAGTAGATATTTAAAAAAGAGAAATCTTTCTGAAAAGAACATCATCATTCACCCTTTCTCTCTCATTCTGTATAGACTGTGAATATGATACTAGAAACACATCAACCTTTTTTACCATGAGCCAACTAGAAACAGGAAAATTCCAAATATGCTGTAGAGGTGTTGATCCTAACATCACTGGGTTCTAGAACCCACAATAGCAGCTGCTCCTGCATAATGCATGTTGTAAGAGCTATAAACCTCTATTTAAGCTACCAGTTCCTTGAGGTTGAAACCATTCCTGATGGATACACATAATTATCAGGGCTGCATTGGATCCTAAAGGAACTTCCAGTTCCAGAAACAAGTTCCAGTCTCTATTTTGCACATCTTACATTGTTTATTTAACCTTCTCTTTTCTTTGAAGCCTTGCAGTGAATATTTCCTATCTCTCTTCCCTGTTGATTATTTCAAAAAGCCCAAAGAGGTAAAAAAATTGGAAACCACTAGACTAGGTATCTCCCTAACTCTGAGCCTATGGTTCTACCCTTTCTCTTCCAAATCCCATAGTGTGCATTATAGTCATAATGGTAGAGAAAAGATAAAGTTCTGGTTAGTTATAGTGTTCTATGGTTTTTTTTTTAACAGCTAATATGTATTTCTTGTTACTATTACCTGTATAACTCCTACATCATCTGGGGTTTTCTGGTCCCTTTCAAATTGATACCTGTATCTGCTGAATCTCTTCTTTAAATTCCTGTGTGAATCCAAAGCCCTCCAGTGGGTATATTTCAGCAAACAAATGTTGGGGAGACCATAGGTAAGGGTAGAGAGCTGTTTTCCCTTTGTCACTTTGCTTCTGTACCAGCGTCTGTGTGCTGTCTCTGTTCTGTATCGCCTGAAGTCCTTTACACAGGTCCTTTAAAATGCCCTTTTTACAGAGAGCGTTGTGTAGTGTAATAGAATTAATGGAGTATGGAAGAATGGACCTTTGCTGGGATTTTGGAATTTGGGATACAATGGGAAATTGGCTTACATCATATAAAAAAAACTTTAAAATGCATGATAAGTATATGGCCTTTAAAATAAACTTTTTTTATTTTCACATGAAAAAATTTAAACTCTTTTCCAGCCATAATCACCTACTTTCATAGTCCCTCAAGATATTCACTCTCTGTTCCCATTTCTCTTCTTTCCTCACTCCTGCACGGATTGCCAGGGAGTTACTAAGTCCTCTTACTCAATAAAGAAGAGTGATTCACTTCTGCACTCTTTTTGCTATAATTGGCTCCAGGCCCACCGTCATACTTCCAAACTCAGCAGCACGAGGACATTTTTCATGCAACACGATCCACTTTCCTAGAAATCATACCGGTTGAAAATAATTATGTTGTCTTTATTCTATGTATTTTTTTTAACTTAGGTTCTATGTTCCCCTAATCACATGAATCGTATCGGTATTATTTCATATGGGTCATGTTCCTAGTATATAGAATTTTGTACTACTCATCATTTAAACATTTCTTACGAGTAGTTTTTCAAAGGTATTTTGCCCTTCAGTGCCCCAATGTTTCTTTTAATAACCCTCTTCTCTGGTCCCAAATGATTCAGTATTTTAAGTGGGCATTCAAACACTGTGTCAAATCCATTTGTAAAACCTTTATTAAGTTTAACAGCAAAATCTCATAAGTTTGGCTTAGTTAATCTATCAATTAAGGCTCATTAAGATAAGGAATGACAAAGCTGGAAGTGAATGCCTCTCTTTTCTTTGAAAAATACTTATAAAATCAAGCACTCAGCTGTTTCCTCATTGTGTGCTGCTTTGGAAATGTCAGGCTAGTTTGAACTGTCAAAACCGTCAAAAATCCTGCTGAAACTGCAAAGGAAACAATGACGATCTAGGGAAAACACAGTAAACTGTAGGACCCAGGAGGCTGCTTTTCTCGTGGGAAGAGACATACATTTTGAAAGGGCAAAGTTGGAAAACCAACTTCTTCCATATGAGGTCTACAGAAGTTGTCTCAGCTGGGGGGCTGTGGGATGAGGGACAGCATCCTGCTAGAGCACAACTGTCTCATAATGACCTCCCCTGCCTCTTCCCCGTTTCTTCTCTAGTCTGCCACCCTCTGCCCGTTGCTTTTTTCCACTAAAAGACCTCAAAAAGTTTCTCCTTGTCTTTATCCAAAACCTTCAATTGTCTGTGGGTGGAGAGTTCCCCTGGTACAGTGCAAAGAAGATGAGCATCTCAGTGAAATAACAGTTAAGTTCTGAAGATTGAACCTAATTTTATGTAAGGAACCTGAGAAAAATTACCCAGCTGCTTTGAGAATCTTACAGTGTTCCTGAAAGCAAAGCCTGAGAAAAGGACTTAGTTCCCATTGTAGACAATTGGAGCCTAATCATGCTAGTAGCTTCCGAAGTACCATGTAGAATACATCATTTTGAAGGATGAGAGATAGAGGCATGTGTCCATAATTCCCATTCTCCATTGGTATAGACTGGTCATTAGGCTTGTCAATTCTCTTGTGCATTTGAGCTGTCAAATACATCAGTGAACAAGCTCCTAAGCATTTGGCAAAAAGGCCTGAAGTAAAAAACCAGAGCAATATGGCAGACACTTCATGGAAACTGTTTGCCATGACTGCAGCTGAAATCAGAGATTGCCCTGCCGTGATGTGGTATAGATAGATCACCAAGTGTGGCTGCTACAGAATAGCTTGACATTTTATCCAGTGTAAAGACAGTGAGAAAATCTATACATCGCTATAAGAATTAGAAGGGCTTTTTGTCAAATGTTTCACACAATAAAAACTACATGGAGGTTGCTCAGTAAAAACTTGTCAATGTGATAAGTTTGGAATTTTGAGCGTGATGTTGAAATTCTTCTGCTAGCTAACATCAATTGCTTTTCCTCCCTTATCTCTTGTTAGTCTCTTTAGCAGGGTATTCTTTGTTCTGCCAGATTAATCTGTTCAAAGCTCACTGTCTTTCCCCTTGACAATATTCATGGGTCAAGTTTTATTCTAATCAAAAAGCTCTGGAAATCATGGGATTGATCCATTGGAGGGGAAAGGAGAGAAGAGAGCTACAAGTAGCTTTATTTCATAAAGTGATGTTCATAAATTCTGTCTATTCTATGTCCTTATTTTTGTTCCAAACAGTTATAAGTCTTTTTTTATTAACATCAAACTACTGACATAGCACCTATCAAAGTTATGAAAACGGTAATGATTGAGAAGTGGAATGTTTGTTTTCAGTATCTGCTGATGTGAGTAGCTGGCTGAATTTGATGCAGTTGGTTTCACATTTTTCTTTAACTGTTCTAGTCTCACTCCATTTTACACGAGTCTTTTTATTTCTATCTTTCCACCCTCTTTGTTTTCTTTTAGGATTCTCTCCTTTGCCTGCTCCTTAATATTAGTGTAGACTGGGTTTCCATCTTGGGCCCTCCGCTCTTTTCTGGGAATTCCTTTTCTAGACATTAAGGGGAAAAAAGAGATCATCTCCTTGGCAGAATATCAGCAGATTTTGTTGTAAACTGCCACATGCTGACAGTAATGTATCAAACGCTTAAACTAGTTACCTACAAGCTGAACTCACCAAGAAATATGTTTTATGTGAGCCATACATGTTTCTAAAGACAAGGAAGTATATAACTAAGGAATCCAGATTTCCTGTTTCTAATAAAAAATTGTACAACCTGGAAAAACCAGTCCACCACCTCTGCATATAACAATTGGTGGCCACTGAGTGACAGCCTTACCTTTAGACCAGGGAGCTCCTGAAATACCTGCACATACTATTCCCTTTCCTGCACACTTAGGCTTCCCTCCTGTCCCTTGCCACCCTCTCCAAACCTCAAATGGAATGGTAAAGAGTAGAAAGCAAGACAACGTTCTATCAAATATGTCTTTAGTCCATTATCCTATCATTTCCTTCATGTCAAAATCGATATTTTTTAATTAGAACTTCTTAAAGTTACGAGTATCCTTAGATTCCTTGACTTTATCTTTTCTTCCTAGCTTTTCATATAACACTGAAAAGGCTTTTTCTTAATCTTCTCCTCTTGTTTCTATTCTAATGCTACATCCTTAAATGTTGATATTCTCATTTCTCTTTTTTTAAGAGAATCTCTCTCTCTCTCTCTTTCTCTCTCTCTCTTTCTGTCTCTCTCAGATAAGATTTGGGGAGACAGCACTGTGAAAATTAGAGGTAATAAGTTATGTGCCCTAATTTTTTTTGTGCCACTAAATAGGACCTTTGGAAATCACTTTAGTTTTCTGGGCCTTTGCAAATGTGGAACTTGAACATTGAACTAGATTGTCTTAAAAGTCAATGTTGACTAAATACTACTAATTATTCTGACTTTCTAACCTAAGGAAGCCAAATTATGAAAGCAGGAAGGTCTCCCAAGTAAATTCTGACCCAATTCATTGTGCAATTTATTGTGCTTTTGACAACCTTATATAACTTTACATTTGAATTACTAATAGCCTCCTTTTAGAGTATATTGACAGTTCATTTATTTTGAAAAATACTTACACTCTAGTAAATATGACTGGCCTGATATGCTTTTTCAAAAACTCCTTTTTCCCTTTGTATGTCTGGGAGAAATTATCTTAGAAGTGAAATAGAGATCTCCAAGGAATCAGTGCTAAATCCTAAATGCCAAACTGTAGCAAGCATTTTTTAACAGAGCTAGAATAAACTAACAACTGCCTGTTTCTTCTTGGTTTCCCCAAGGGGTCAATCTCAGTATCTGAGCCCGGGTCCAACAGTACTGACCTCTCTGCCTTTCAACTGCCTTTTTGATGCTTCTGGGAAGAAGGCAGTAGAAATGGCTGTCCAGGGGTTAAAATAAGGCATACAACATACCTGATACAATGTTGGGCACAAACTAAAAACCAAGTCCATGCAACTTTGTTTATTCCTCACCACCCTCCATACTACTCATGAGGTTTATGTCTTTAGTCCTATTTTAGCCAATGGCTTTTGAGGTCTATTGGCAAGTTATGTAGCATATTTTCAGAGTTTAATAATACTCATCCCCAGGTGCTTGTGAAGATTCAGTCCAAGGATTGGCACAGGTTGAACAACATATATCAACTTTGGAACCTGGGTAGCTTAGCTATGTCATTTGGGGCTTCGTTTCTTCATGAGGCAAAATCAGACATTCGGAAAAGAAGATCTTTCATTCTACGCTAGTCTTTCTTTAGCATTCTATGATTTTAGCATATTATTTCAGGAGGTTCTCTTTTGGCAGCTAAGGAAGATTCATGCCTCCATTTCCTATTAATCCTGAAGTTCTATGATTTATTCCCTCAAATTTTATGAAGTAATTACTTGTAAGAACTCTTTCTTGTATGAACTGTAATAAAAATGACTTAGGAAAAACGGTTAGTCCTTGCATAAAATTTAGCAGAAATTAAATTAAAAGGCAGGACATCTGTTCATTTCACATCAAGCCTTTGAGTATGCTCCCAATGAGCTGCAGAGATTATAATGATAAGAAAATTGGGACATATTTTGAATTCTATAATCCACCTCTCCTGTCTCCATAGTATGGATCTCTCTATTGCTTATTTTCTGCCTGATGTGGGCCAAAATTTCCAACTGTGACATAGGAAGCTTCCATTAGCTGATGAATCACTGGTTCAAGAGGCATCTTCCTCCATCCTCTACAGAATTATCCAGGAGAATAGAGGGAAATGTGTGTCTACATAATGTAAAGATAACAAAATATAATAATAACTATTATTTATTGAGAACTTCATTTATGTCAGGAACTGTATTTATATTTATAGTCATTATTTTGGCAAATCCCAAAAACAAACCAGAACATAATGTAACAAGGACAGAGGGTTGTTTTGAACTGCAGAGTCATTCCCTCTTTATAGAAACATACCAAAAGACTGTATAAGAAATATCAGATAACAGAATTGAAAGCTTATTGAGCACCTACTAGATAGATATCAAGTGGTTTACCAGATGCCTTTGACCTAAGTGTCTTTCCAAATCTTAGACAATTCTATAGGGGTTGGAGTACCAATCTCTATTTTATTAATTAATAGATAAGATTCCAAGAAGTTAAATAATTAGGACAAGATATGAAGTTCTAATAGGGTTAAGGGGTGATAATGAATGATATCTTTTGCCACTTCAAGTTCAGAAATAAAAAAATAAACAGAGGTATCATAGTATTTTCCATGGAAGGAGGGTGAACATTCCCTCATGAAGACATGAAGACATAGAGTGAGTTATCTCTAATAAGCTATACATTGAAAATTTGCTCTTATGATCACATTGTATAATTTCTAAGACAGACCAAAAAGATGAACAGTGATCAGAGTATACTTTTGAAACTGGTATAATTTGGAAGGAAGTCAAGACAAATATGAAATTGCCTTTGTATTTTAAGATAAGCAAATGGGTATGACTTAATTGTAAATCGATTTTTTTTTTCTTTTTGTAGAGACAGGGTCTTGCTCTGTCACCGAGGCTGGAATGCAGTGGTGCAATCACGGTTCCCCGAAGCCTCAAACTCCTGGGCTCAAAGGATCCTCCTGCCTCAGCCTCCCAAGTAGCTGAGACTACAGGTGCACACCACCATGCCTATCTTTAGTTTCTTTTTGTTTTTGTTTTGTTTTTTTTAATAGGTTTCTTTGTTTTCCCTCAGAGTCTGAGGCAAAACTGGGCTTATTTTCCTCCAGGTCAGGAAACCAACCACAGAACCACAGATAGGCAGTGTTTTTTAAGAGAACATCAACCAATTTTAAAAATTAACAATGATTTTAGAATTCCATTCCTTTTTACTAATGTACTCTGGAGAAGAAAGATGGGTATACCAAGGGGCTAAAATGGCAGAAAGAGAGAGAGAATAAATGACTTCAGGAGAGAAAGAAGATTTCCTGCTAAGAACCCTGAGAATGTAGGTAATAATCTGATAATGGCCACTGTGGAAGGATTAATAAAAAAAGCATCTGGTGGGGACAGGTGGCAACCCAGCAGAAAGGGAAACAAAGGCTTTTGGTGGAAGGAAAAAGAAACAGATGTAAAAATACTCTTTATTCTGCTCTCCTGCTTTTAAAAAGAATGACTCGGTACATACGAATGATAATGTTTTCATTTGCAGTGAGAATTGGGATTGTGCAAGGCTTTAGCCTCCATGTGTTACCCTCGTATAAAATTTTGTTGAAGAAAGTGGTGTAATCAAAAGCATAGATGTATAACATGATATTATACATAGCAGGCATTTCTAAAAGTTTTGGGAAAAGAAATGTCACATTAAATAGAGATTTTTCAGAAGTTGTGACCAGGAAAAACTGAACAAAATGTACTGGAGGAAGTTTCACATCGTTAGTAAACTATGAAAGAGAAAGGTGTTTTCCTTTGAAGAAACACACTGTCCACTGACACGCCAACGTCAAGTGTATTCCTGCCGTCACTAGAACAGAGGTGAACTCTTTTATTCTCCTCATCGTTTCTTAGGCTCCACCATTGCCAAAGGTAAGTGCCCCCTAGTATTTTCCTAGTCCCTTTTCCTGATAATACCCTTTTCGAGTAAATTTTTAATTACAAATTTAGCTCTTCTATCATCTTAATTATTTGTTGCATGAAGTGTAAAAGAGAAATAAATGAATAGATAGACAATGAAATCAATTGAACTATAAAGATGAGAGTTTTCTGTGTAGGATCATTGATAGCGTAAACTGTACATTTTTATACTTGCACCTCGTTTACTATGGCAAAACTGGGATAAAGTGACAGCTACCTTGACTAAGTGTCTTGGAGCTTTTGTAGATTTTGTTTTGTGAATGCTTTTCCTCACTTTTTAACGCTTGTCTAATATAAATGTATCCAGGCTCCCAGGTATTTCTGGGAGATCCCTGGAGCTCTCTCAAATGTGCTTGCTGTTGATTTTCCATTTTTATTAATATTTTTGCATCACCCTCTTGCACCTGGGTATAACAGTAGGCATCCAATGATAACCAGACAGATTTATTCACAGTGGCAATTGAGGCATCTACAGTTGTGACATGGTTGCTGCTTCCCCTGGGAATTCGCTCAGGTTCACTGGGGGTCTTGCACATGGTCAAGACATCTATAGACTCAGATCTAGATCCTTGAGAGTTGAAGGCCTTCACAGATAAACATGAAATAGCTAGAATTTATTTAAGTCATTGGGTCTCAGAAAGTATTGCTTTAACATCCCACTAACAGATTGTAATGTATAAAAGAGGTATCGCAACTTTGTCACAGAATATCTTAAAGCCTTGACATCCAGAGCATCATGATTGTTTCCTCTGTCTGAGGAGAGTGTGGCATCGAAAAACAAAGGCTTTTTCCCTGGATTAAGCTTGAACTTCTTTGGTTTCTCTGCTTTGGATAATGAGCTCTGTCTCTGGAAGCAGCTTGGTCTTTTGTGCAAATTAAATGACAAGCAGGTCCATCATACCTCTGGCCCATTCAGGTTTGCGTGAAGGATTCAAAAATATTTATGCACTGTGACATCTAAAACTATCATATTTTCCTGTATTCTGTCTAAAGAGGTATGATGTAAATAAATGGAAGAAGAGATATGCGGAAGCAAGAAGACAGATCCCATACTAGACGGATGTATCAACATTTACAGTATTATACATGGGCAGGACATCTGGCTATTGACTCAAACATACCTAACTGCTTGACAGATGTAACGTCATAGTAGAGATGAAAATTCCAGGCTCACATAGCTCTAGCAGTCACAAAGGGTGACATCCCTGAGCTAATGCTCTTTGTTTGAATCTATCCATGGCAAGCTATTTTCTAGTTACTATTTACCACCCTACACCACCCCAGACACACATGCACACCAGGTAGAGATGATTATAATGATCAAGAATATAAAAATTAACATTTTTATTAGAACCGTGTCAAACAGGTTAAAATACGTTAGGTTTAATACATACTTGGATACACATACACTTATATAGACCATAAAGGAATTTTTTAAAGTATTGTATCTGTTATACATACATATGTACACCAAGAGAAATACAGAGACAGAGTGAGAGTAAGAGAGAATGAGAGAAACAGAAAGAGATTTGAATGCATAGAAAGTCACAGGAAAAAAAATAACATCCTGCTCTCCAGAAATAACCAATGCTAATTGTTGATTTATATTATTTGTGCCTATATTATTTTATAACTTTCCTTTTTTTGTTTTTATGTCCAATTTATAACGTATTGTAAACCCTTCCTGTCATTAAAGGTTATTTTAAATAATAGAATATTAAGGAATTATTGAAAATTTGGCTGTAGCATAAGATATTTAATTCATTTTATATTAATAAACTTTCACTAGAAAATAGATTCATTCATTTGAGCTTAATAATTGTGAATCTTGCATGTTGGCTATTGAAGTATTTCTAGTCCTACTATGTTGTGGATAAGCTCTTGGATGATGACCAACATGGCATAGGGAGATATCCCATACAGAAGACCTTATGAGCAGCCAATCCTCAGCCCTCTACATTCCTTCTTTCACATTTGAAATCACTGCATTGATTAATTGATTTAAAGCATAATCTTGTCTGCCAATCATGTGCTAAGTGATCTTCTAGGTATAGAGGGTACAACACTGAAAACATAGACTATGAAATCACCACCTTCTTGGAACTTGAACATTGGTGGCAAAATTGGCTTATATAAGAAGCAAGGCAATTCAAATTAACAGGAGAGAATTCAGACTTATATAGAGGTCATGCATAGTAAGGGATAAACGTGATAGTTTGGCCATGTAGAAGTCATATTTGTGTTTTCTTTTGATCACATGCTTTTTTTCTTCCAATTCTCTTCCTTTGTTTAAGCTCTCTCAAGCCACGTGAGTGGGATGCACAACAGGCCCTATATGTCCTATTCCTGCTACAGCTTTGGGAAATTCGCGTTCTTCACCAGCTTGCAAACCATGCACAAATTTGGCCAGGAAAAGTTGACGGAACTTACTGCAGTCAACTACAAAACTTTTAACATGAAGTGATTTTTTTTCCCCCCAGCCAGAAGTGCCTAACCCTCTTTAAATATTCTTCACAGAAGCAATCAGATCTAGAATTCATATCTTTAGAAACCCGAGATCCTCTTTCTTTCTTTCCTCTTTCTCAAAGCAAGCCAGGCGCATAAGAAGCATTCTTGCAATAGCCAACCCGCTAAGCCCTATAAAACTGGAACATTATTATACTTGTGTCTTTGCAGGCATTTTAACCTTTAAATGGTGATACTATCATTTTAATTAAAAATGAAGTTTCTTCAGCATTCAGCTTAAAAAAAGACTGCAAGGCCCCATTCTACAATAGAAACTAAATCCTCAGTCTATAAGTAAGAAGAAAAAAAGTGTATGCATGGAGGTAGGCAGGGTTGGGAAGGCTTCAAAATTGGATGATGGGAGATTGCTAATCTCCCATTACATAGACATAACAAAGAGATGACCTCCAGAACTATGAAAGTTATACTAGTAAAACTCCTTTTACGAAGCACAAAATACAATATAGGAAATGACAAAATTTCAGAGCTGTATGCAGAGTCATATAGACCAGGCAGAGAATCTTAGTCCATCCTTTTTTTTTTAAATGTCTGAGTGATATGAGTAACTTAATTCATGTGCCCTTTTTTATATACTAGATGTGGAGATATTGAGAACCTCAATCTATATACTCACACAATACTGGAAAATAATATCATATTTTATTTAACATAAATGTTATATATGATGGTTTCACCACATCAGTGCTATTAACATTTTGAACTGAATAGTTATTTGTTGTGGAAGAATATCCCGTGCATCAAAGAATGTTTAGGGGCATCCTTGGTCTCTGTGCACTGGATGTCAGTAGCACCCTATTCCAGACTGTAAGAAACAAAACTGTCCTCAGACATTGACAAATGTCCTGGGGGAGTGAGGGTGGAATATGAACATTATCCCTGGCTGAGAACAACTGATATTGATAAAGCATCCCTCATAGTGTCAGCTGCATATTTCTTGCCCTACCAAGAATATTTTACAGAAATAATAAAAGCAAAACCCTTTCCCTATTTTTCAATACAATGTGTGTGTGGTTACACATAAAACCATACTAGATAAATTCTCTCCTTTTTACCTTCATTTATTTTATTTACCATGTGGTCTATCTTCTATGGACATATTCATTGAGTTCATTTGACCCTATTGAGAAAGCAACTTATATGCCTCTGTCCTCTCAAAAAGGTTCCTAAGATAGAAATGGATCTATTATACATAAAGGTCAGGCCTTAATCGATGACCCTAGACTCTAAACTGTACAGAAAAGCTCCCATGGTGTCTGAATGCCATTGAATTTGAATAAGAATAACTTGATGTTACTCATAGATTGCCTCTAGGAGAAGAATACGTTGGAAGCTCTTCTGAACATTCCAGTGTGCTTGGAATGTTCTCTATGTCAATTCCACTGACACAGAGAAGTTTTAAAATTAGTGTTTTATACCATGCGTCAGTGCTCTAATAAATTATTTAGTGTAAATGTCACCTTTAAAGATTCATCATTCTTGGACACAGTATTGCCTTAAACCAGGAACGGAGAACCTGTGGCCTAAGGCCACATCTGACCTTCTAGGTCCTTAAGTGTGGCCTTTTGACTGAATCCAAATTTTACACAACAAACCCTTTTATTTTTATTAGTATCATTTGTTCATCTTTTATATTTTTATTTTATTCTTAAAATTAACACATTTAAAATTCCAAAGAATAAAATAAGTTTTAATGAAATAATTCCCTAGATTGACCAGCACATTTAGAACTTTAGTGAGCCATAAGGACTAAATTAATGGCTGCTAAGCTCATGATTTAGTTTTAACTTCCTCTGCCTGACTGGCACCCCTACCACATGAGGCTGGTTGGTGATAGTTCATGGGGGTCTAGTACAACAGTCTGTTACCAGCTTTTGACAACAGCACACTGTGTTTCTGTTTGAAGTGGAATTTGTGAATAGTTGCAGAGCTCGACAATATTTTTTAATCATCTGCTTAACAGTAATCATATCAAAGATGACCAAGAGAACACTGAAGGAAGAAAACAGATTTTTTAATGAGGATTAGAAATTGCAATATTAGTTTGTTTCTGCTAAAGATAAGATGATCTGCTTGCTTTGTGATACTACAGTATCAGCATTAAAGAAATTCAATGCTCATCAGCATTATAACACTCATAAGGACCACAAATATTTTAAATTAGAGAGAGAGGTGCAAAAGGTTGTTTTGCATAAATTAAAATATGAAAAACAAAAGGAAAGACAATCCTTTCAAGCAGCAATAAGACCTGGAAATAATACCACCGAAGCAAGTATATAAGTAGCTTATATACTCAGGAAAAAGGAGAAGTCATTCAGCAATGTAGAAATTGTGAAAGAATACATTGACAAAGTTGTAGGATGATTAGATCCTGATAACGACTCAAAGTACCAAAAACTGCCTCTTTCAAGGAGAACCATAACTGATTGGCAGCATGAATTAGCTTTCAACTTAACAGAACAACTTCGTGATACTTCAAAAGGAAAATATATATTATTCAATCACTTTGGGTGAGTCAACTAATACTACTCACTCAGCATGGGTTTTCGGGTCATAACTGAAGATTCTGTTTGCTATGAAGAGTTATTCGCTTTGGTCACTCTTCTAAACAGAACATGAGGAATAGATACCTTCAAAAACTTTCAAGATAAATGTCTTGAAGTTGGACTGAATTAGATAAACTTAGTTAGTATAAGTATAGATGGTGCACCTTCCATGGCAGGAAAACATAAAGGGTTTATTGCACAGATAATAAAGTATTGACAGACCCAGATGCTCTCATTTCTTTTCATTGTAGCTTTCATCAGCAAAATCTCTGTGCTAAATCTACTATTTTAAATGACACTGCAACAAGTTATAAGTATTGTTATATATTCATGCAAATGTAGCATGGCATCATCAGTTCTGTTAACATGTTAAAGTTGAACAATGAGGTATTCAGTGTGGATTTGCCTTATCATTCTAAAGTGAGTTGGCTATTGCAGGCACAGGTGTTAGACAAAAGTTTATCTCTGTGAGAACAGACAGTTAAATTTTATGGAGAACAGAATCAGCAATGTGAATTAGTGAAAGAAGATTTTTATAGGAATGAAGCATTTCTGTGTGATATCATGTTAAATTAAAACTCCTTGGAATATTTCTTTGCAAGGTAAAACTAAGTTTATTTATGATATGTGGCAAAAAATCCAAGCATTTTGAAAAAAAAAAAGCTATCTCTTTTCAAAACACTTCTTTTTTGAAAGGAAATTTCAGATTAACATTTTCCCCAGTTAGCAAAGGTCATTGATGAGCAGGCTGATATATGCAAATCACCTGAAGAGTACACAGCTGTTATAGATCTATTAATTGAAGAATACAATGAAAGGTTCACTGACTTTGAGAATCATGGCATCACACTCAAATTAGCATTTCAGCCTCACCTCGTTGATATCACCAAGGCACCCAAAACCTACAGATGGAATTGATTGAGCTCTCAGTAGATGACATTATTAAATCATTGTTTGATGCTAAGATCCAACCGAAATACAGAAAAATGCAATAGAATACCCACACCTTCAGCAACATGCCCGAAAAATGCTTTTTTGATTTTCAAACACTTATTGCTGCAGATATATTACTTAGATTTTTACAAAATGTACAACTTAAGTATATCTAATTGAATGCGACCTTATTTGATTAGAGTTGAATTAATGTAGCTTTCCAACATGAAAAGGTTCCCCACCCCGATCCAGAAAAATCCACCCTGTGCCCCATCACCTCTGCTATATGGACATTTCCAAAGCACAGGCCTCTATCCCAGAAAGGGAGATGCAACATAGGGTAGGGACTCCACACACACAGCCTCTAATCCTCACTTTGTCACTACCTGAACAGGTAAATTACTGTGTCCCTAGGGGCCTTGATTTCCTCCTCACAGACTGCGCTGACATTTATCTACAGGGCTGTGGTGAAGCCTGCGCCAAAAAGCAGCAACAACAGCAACAGCCACCCTGGATCACGTGTCTATTCCATGCTAGGTGCCTTGTCCTCTATTCTGTGTTTCCAAAATACAGAAGGTGCCACTGGCAGTATCTGAGGTACTTTTAGGTGACAAAGGATATGGCTTTAGGTGACTGAATTACATAATGAGAAAGGCATTCCCGTATCAGTTGTCTTTTTTTTTTTTTTAATTTTTGTAGAGTCGAAGTCTCGCTATGTTGCCCAGGCTGGTCTTGAACTCCTCGGCCTCAAGCTGTCCTCCTGCCTCAGCCTCCCAAAGTGCTGGGATGACAGGTGTGAGCCACTGCATTCAGCCATCAATTGTCTTTTTTTTTTTTTTTTTTTGAGACAGAGTCTCACTCTGTTGCCCGGGCTAGAGCGAGTGCCGTGGTGTCATCCTAGCTCACAGCAACCTCAAACTCCTGGGCTCAAGCGATCCTCCTGCCTCAGCCTCCTGAGTAGCTGGGACTACAGGCATGCGCCACCATGCCCGGCTAATTTTTTCTATATATTTTTAGTTGTCCGATTA
>CAUYSK010005574.1:0-34678 GCA_963575035.1 Avahi laniger | reverse complement strand
AAAATATATAGAAAAAATTAGCCGGGCATGGTGGCACATGCCTGTAGTCCCAGCTACTCGGGAGGCTGAGGCAGGAGGATCGCTTGAGCCCAGGAGTTTGAGGTTGCTGTGAGCTAGGATGATGCCACGGCACTCTAGCCCAGGCAACACAGTGAGACTCTGTCTCAAAAAAAAAAAAAGCAAAACAAAATGCAAATGAAGAAACCAAGGCACAGACAGGGTCAAAGACACGCTTTAGTTTACACAGCAAGCCGGTGGACAAGTTTGAGTCTGAATTTGGAACTTTCTGACAATAGCCTTAACCTCTCCAAAAGGGGAGGGCAGGTGAATCTTATCCTACTACAGGTTCAACATCATAAAACTCGATTTTCTACTCCAGCCCTTGAGCATCTGGCTTCAAATACCCGCCCTCAGGTTTACTGAAGGTGTGCCTTAAGGCAAATTGTTCCGTGCCTCAGTTTTCCTACCAGTAAAAAGTGGATAAATAACAGTCCCTCCCTCCCCGGGTTAGCGTGCTCAGTTACCTGGTCAATCCATGCTAGGTGCTCAGTGCATGTTACACATCCTTAAACACACTAGGGAGGGTTTCGTTTTATAGATAAGAAAGTGAGGCTCAGAGACTGCAAGGGACTAGCCCAAGGTCACACAGCCAGTCTTGGATTCAAACTTGAGAGTTTTTTCACCCCTTGTAATGCTCAGGACCTTCTAGAGGGGCCCAAAGCCCTGGCCCAGACTCCTCGGAGGGCTGCGTGGAGGAGGAGGAAGGGCCGGTGCAGGAAGGTCCCGAGCTCCTGGACTTCAGCGTGGATGAGGTGGCTGAGCTGCTGACCCTTTTGGACGTGGTGAGGACCCCTGCCTGGGGTGGGATGGGGTGCAGTGGATTGGGGGAAGGTGTCCCTCTGGGGACCAAGCCTGTCACCCACACCCCGAGTCCAGGAGCTCTTCTCGCGCGTGAGGCCCTGCGAGTGCCTGGGCTCCGTGTGGTCGCAGCGGGACCGGCCAGGCGCGGCAGGCGTCTCTCCAACTGTGCGCGCCACCGTGGCCCAGTTCAACACGGTCACGGGCTGCGTGCTGGGCTCCGTGCTGGGGGCGCCGGGCCTGACCGCCCCGCAGAGGGCGCAGCGGCTGGAGAAGTGGATCCGCATCGCCCAGGTGAGTAGAGGGGCGGGGCGGGGGCGGGGCCTGCGGTGGGGGCGGGGCCTGCGGTTGGGGGCGGGGCCTGGCGCCCCCCAAGGGAGCAGGGGGCGGTCGGAAGGCGGAGGAACTGGGTCCAGAAACCAGAGGAGGGTGGCGTTGGGAGGTGCCTAAGGGAACAGTGGAGAGGTGGCCTGGGCGTGGCTGGGTCTGGGACGGCGGAGGGGCACTGGGCGGGTCTAGGAGTAAGAGGACGGGAATAGAGGTGACGGAAAGGAATCAGGATTGGAGCGGGGTCCCGAAAGAGATTAGGGAGGGGGCAGAAGCCTCAGGGCAGGACGGACGACGATGCGGGGGCTCCAGAGGGAGAGCGGGGGCGTGCCCAGGAGTGGGAGGGGAAGGGGATAGAAAGTTGACACTTGGGGGTGACACTTGAGTTCAGGGAGGAGGGCTCTGGGTCCAGGACAGATGCCCTGGGCGCGTCGAGGGCCCAGGGGGCCTGGGGGAAGTAGGGAGCCCGGACGGCAGAAGCCGAGGTCGAGTTGGGGGCTGCAGGGGCAGCTGGCGAGGGGCTGCGGCCCAGGGACTGGGCAGGAGGGAGAGCAGAGGACGCCCAGGGCAGGAGGGAGAGTCCTGGTGGCTTGTGAGATGCGGGGTGAGTCCCAGGGGTCTGTCCTGGCGTCACAAGTCACGGGACCAAAGGTGGATGGTGACATGGAGGTCAGACAGGGGTCTGACCGGCGCCCCCTCTCGGCCCCCAGCGCTGCCGAGAACTGCGGAACTTCTCCTCCCTGCGCGCCATCCTGTCCGCCCTGCAGTCTAACCCCATCTACCGGCTCAAGCGCAGCTGGGGGGCCGTGAGCCGGTGAGCCGGGGCAGGACCTCCTCCGCACCCCACCCCACCCCCGCTCTACCCCGCCCAGCCGCTGACCTCTGACCTCGCTCCTCTCCTGTCCCCTCCCCACTACCACCAGGGAACCGTTATCCACTTTCAGGAAACTTTCGCAGATTTTTTCGGATGAGAACAACCACCTCAGCAGCAGAGAGATCCTTTCCCAGGTATAGACGGATGCGGACCCAGCCGATTCCAGATTTAGGAAGAGGGGCTTGGGGCCAGGCAGGGGGAACCGCCTCGTCGTTGTCAAAACATTCCGTGTCCTTTCCCTACACCTCGGCAATGACCTTTCCCTTGTCCGTGGCCAGCCTCACGTTTCTATTTCCTCTCCTTCCTGCATCGTAGTTCACGGTGACTGCCTTATTTATTCATTTGACAAAACACAAGAAGTCACAAGGAAGAGGTTACTTAAGGCCAGAGTCACAGCGCAGAGTGAAAAAAAGAAAATTGTGCTTGGGGACTTTACCTCGATAAGCAAAACGAAAAATTGTGTGCCAGCAAGTCTGGTTTATTTATAGGCAAGAGTTAGGTTCTAATTGCAATCAGGCGCTGCTTCTTAAAGTGAGTACGGAATAGATGGGGTGGGGGGTGCCTGTTCCCTCAGCCTTGAACATTCCTCACCCCTCCAGCCATGTATGCAACTTGACCATTGAACTCCTGCAGGTGCCCGGGCACAGTGGCTCATGCTTGTAATCCCAGCCCTTTGGGAGACCAAAGCAGGAGGATCACTCGAGGTCAGGAGTTCAAGACCAGCCTGGGCAACATAGCAAGACCCCCATCTCTACAAAAAGAAAAGAAAAGAAAAATTAGCAGGGCATAGTGGCGTGTGCTTGTAGTTGCAGCTACTTGGCAGCTGGGATTATAGGTGTGTACCACTGCACCTGGCTAATATTTTTCATTTTTTAAGAGATGGGGTCTTGCTATGTTGCCCAAGCTGGTCTTAAACTTCTGACCTTAAGCGATCCTCCTGCCTCGGCCTCCCAAAGGGCTGGGATTACAGGTGTGAATCATCACATCTGGCTAATAAATATCTTGTTAGTGAAAGAATGTCTCAAATAATGAGGGATCAAGGAACAAAGCGCTCTGCCTTAAGTACCTACTGTGTGCTGGGCATTGTTCATGCTCTGCTGTGAAGCAGACAGACACAGTTCCTGCTCCCAGAGGGGATTTAGACCCCGAAAGGGGAGACACAGAGGGCAATAGTAACTGTCCCAGTGATTATACAATTACCCAGCAGAATGACAATATGAAGGTGTTCCCAGGGGATGCCCAGTGGGCCTGTTCCATCCAGGCTGGGGACAAGGATTCTCTCCTGTGTGAAGGCTGGCCTGAGGTACATGGCACCCACAAACTCCACCCCCATGGGGCCTGCCCCGTGTGGTTTATCTCTTCCCTCCCTGTCCTCCCACCCACCCAGGGTGGCCCGACTCCTTGGGTTGAGTCTTCACCACTGGCTTGTGATCGCTGAGAGCCCGATGGGTGCATATGGCGGGTCTCGAGGCATCTTCCCTGAGAAAGGGCCAAAGGCGACCCCAGGGCTGCTCAGCCCTTCCCTTCTCCCTAGGAAGAGGCCACTGAGGGACCCCACGAGGAGGACACCACCCCAGGAAGTCTGCCCTCAGTGAGTGATGTGGTTTGGGATGGGGACAAGTGGGACTCTCAGGGTGGGGCATGGAGGGTGATGGGGTCAGTGATGGCCCAGAGTGACGGGACCTTTGGGGGCCGCAGAAACTGCCCCCAGGCCCTGTCCCCTACCTTGGCACCTTTCTCACGGACCTGGTTATGCTGGACACAGCCCTGCCGGACATGTTAGAGGTCTGACCCCTGACCCTTGACTCCTGACCTCAGCTCCACTTGCCCCCAGCACAGTGGGGCTCCTGACAGTCCAGCCCCTGACCTTGATCCTTAACCCTCGGCCCTGGAGGCTGCAGTTCAGACAAACTTTGCCTCCAGGGGGAGCTCATTAACTTTGAGAAGAGGAGGAAGGTGAGTGGGTACAGGGTGGGGGGTACCTGAGGGTGGGGGTAGGGCAAGGGCGGGGTCTCAGAGGCTTCCCCCCAGGAGTGGGAGATCCTGGCCCGCATTCAGCAGCTGCAGAGGCGCTGTCGCAGCTACAGCCTGAGTCCCCACCCACCCATCCTGGCCGCCCTGCGCGCCCAGCGCCAGCTCAGCGAGGACGAGAGGTGACCGCCCTGTGGCCTGGCCTGGCCTCACCCCAGCTGACCCCAGGTCACATACGGGGTCCACTCACCCCATGCACCTCTCCAGCTCTTCCCAGGCCCCTCTCCTAATCCCTGGCCCCCCGACCCTGTGACCTTGCGTTAGCTCCAGCCCAATCAGATGGACCTTCGACCTCCAACTTTGACCGCATCTGACTTTGTGACTTCAATTAGCTGGCCATTCCACTCGACTGTCCCATCTCTTCTCTTCCTCAACTCTGATGCTGTCTGACCCACGACCCCATTCATGACCCCTCATCTGTCTCTCTGACCCCATCATTGACCCCCCGTTCTGAGTCACCGAGTCCCACTCTGATGTTTATTTCACCATCCACCCCAACTAGCTCCACTGAATCCTTTCATTCTAACCATTGACCCCAGTCTGATCCTGAACTTTCACTTTGACTCGATTGGACTCCTAGCTCCTCCCTGTGAATCCCCGAGTGACCTGCCAACCAGCCATCCCGTCTCACCCCAGATAAGCCCCGGATGGCTCAACGACCTTCATTTACTACCCTGACCCTGACATTGGGATTCTACCCCTGGCTGTTCCCCAATTACACCCAAAATGTACCTGATTCTAACTCTTATCTCCTCATCCCCGGTGGTTCCCGGCCCCACGCTCATCCTCACGTTGACCCCTCAGCTACCGGGTCTCCCGTGTCATTGAGCCACCAGCCGCCTCCTGCCCCAGCTCGCCACGTATCCGGCGACGGATCAGCCTCACCAAGCGCCTCAGTGCGTGAGTCTCGGGGTGTGTGCGGGGTGATGTGGGCAGATATTGGGGGCAGCTGCTCCTGCCTCAGCCTCACCCCCTGCATCCGCCCTCAGGAAGTTGTCCCGAGAGAAAAGCTCATCCCCTGGTGGGAGTCCCGGGGACCCGTCATCGCCCACTTCTAGGTGAGATTCCTGCTTGGCGAAGGGACTAGAGACGGCGAGATCAGGGATCGGGCGGCCACCCCACCTCGGGCTCTGCGTCTCCCCCCAGTCTGTCCCCAGGGTCCCCCCCATCAAGTCCTAGAACCAAGGACCCTCCTCCTGGCAGTCCTCCGTCCTCTCCAGGGCCCCAGGGCCCCAGCACCAAGGTACCAAGCCTGCCTGCGTGTGCGTGTGGGACTGGGGCACGAGGCTCTGTGTCAGGTGGGGGGGGCGCACGCGCGCATGCGTGTGTGTACCTGCACACAGGATTGCGAGGCCAGACACGTCTCCGGGAGACTGGTCATGCACTCCAGGTATCCATCGAGTGAATTGTGTGCGTATCTCCACGATCACCCACCAATCTCGCCTGTGCTCAAATCCGGACCCCTGTCTGCTGACCCACAGGGCACTCCTGGGTACAATCACACACTTTTTTAAGGACTTGCGTGTCCCTAGGAATCTGCATTCATAAAGGGAAAATGTGGATGTGCGTGTCCACGGGACTGTGTGTGGGGTTGTTTGCTGACACATGCTGTGGGTATACAACAACTGTGAGCATATGTGTGTACACAGGATTTCTTGCATGTGAACACGGGTTTGTGTGTATATGGGCCATGCATATGTTTGTTTCTGTAGCAGAGGACCAAGGTCTGTATATGATGGGATGGCGTACATGAGGGCTTGTGTGTGTTCCCTGATTGTGTGTGCCAGGCTCTGGGTGTGTATGTAGGGGGATTTGTAGTTCATGTCCTCAGGGTTATAAATGTGGGCCTATTAAATACACCAGTGGGGCCAGCCACAGTGGCTCATGCCTATAATCCCAGCACTTTGGGAGGCCAAGGCAGGAGGATTGCTTGAGGCCAGGAGTTTGAGACCAGCCTGGGCAACATAGCAAGACTCTATCTCTACAAAAAATTTTTAAAAATTAGCTGGGCATGATGGCACTCGCCTGTAGTCTCAGCCCTTTGGGAGGCTGAGGCAGGAGTATCACTTGAGCTCAGGAGTTTGAAGCTGCAGTGAGCTATGATGATACTACTGTACTCCAGCCTGGGCAACACAGGAAGACCCTGTCTCTAAAAAAATAAAAATAAATACACCAGTTGGTGGGGGGATGCTATTACCCTCCCATCCCTTGGCATCTGCAGATGAGCAAGGCTGCATCTCCCAACCCCCACTGCCTGCAGCAGCCCCTGAGCCCGGACCTGCCAGGCCCTCGGCCCTTGGCCTTGACCCTGAGCAGCCCTCGAATCCCTCTCCTGGGGCAGGAGAGCTCAGAGGCCCGTGTCATTCGTGTCAGCATTGACAATGACCACGGGAACCTGTATCGGAGCATCTTGGTGAGAGTCTGGGCCTGGGGCTTGCTGGGGACAGCCCTGCCCTTTGGGATGGGGCCCTCACACCTCACCTCCCACCCCTCTCTTCCAGCTTACTAGTCAGGACAAAGCCCCCAGCGTGGTGCTGCGAGCCTTGCAGAAGCACAATGTGCCCCAACCCTGGGCTCGTGACTACCAGCTCTTCCAAGTCCTTCCTGGGGACCGGGGTGAGCAGGGACAGCTTGGAGCTCAGGCTGGGGGGCAGCTGGGAGGGCAGCAGACTGACCAGGGTCAAGGGTGGAGATCAAGGTTACCTGGGCTCACGGGGCCATGAGGTGGTTCAGGCACAGAGTAGGGGTAAGATACAAGGTGGGGATAAGAGGTCCCAAAATGTCTTTGGCTCAGTTATGTAGGGCCATGAGGTTATCCTGGCTCAGTGTGACAGAGAAGGGCACTGAAGGTTGTCTTCCTAGGAATTATGGGACAATGAGATTATCCAGGGTCAAATGAGAGAAGGGAGCATGTAGGTTATCTGACCTTAAGTTTGTAGGTTCATGAGGTTGTTCAGGCTCAGCCTGGTGAGGGAAGACACTGAAGGTGGTCCAGGCTTGGATTTGTGAGGAAATGAGTTTGTCCAGCCTTGCCATGGGGACCCTGAAGTTATCTGAACTTGAGCTGGGAGAGGGGCCAAATGGCATTAAACTTAAGGTAAGGGAACATGAGGTCGTACAGTCTTTGACAGGGAGAAGTGAGAGGCTGATTGTATTCACGCTGAAGGACACGGCATGAAGTCGGCTGAACATTAACAAAGAATACACGAGGTCGTTCAGGTGTTGAGTGTTAGGGTCACAGGCTTGCGCAGGCTGGAAGTGGGGAGCTGTCCAAGTTCGTGGTGAGAGGAGCATAAGCTTGGCTGAGAAGCGGTTGCAAGGGAGGAGGTGGGTGGTCTGCGTTTGCCCAAACTTGCAGTGCAGGTTGTCTACACTCTACGGAGTGGGGGGGGGGTGGCAGGACGTTGCCCAGGCTTATTGTGGGGGAAAATGTGAGGTTGTACAGGCTTCGAGTGGGAAGGTGTTCAGATTCCCAAGAAGAGGAGATTGAGGTTGGCTCAGCACTGGCTGGAGAGGGTCCCAAGGCTGTTCAGGCCTTAGGGTGAATGATAGAAGATTACCCAGGCCCTTTGTTTTGGGGAGACACAGGCTTTTATGGGTTTATTACTATCTTCTCCATTTCTGGCCAGAGCTCTTGATCCCTGACAATGCCAACGTCTTCTATGCAATGAGTCCGGTCGCCCCCAGAGACTTCATGCTGCGGCGGAAAGAGGGGACCCGGCATGCTTCTTCTCTGTCTCCAACCTGAGGCCACCTCCTCCTCACTCCAAGACACAGACCCCATGGGCAGCTTGGGACCTGGCTTCTATCACCGTGGGGGTGGGGGGTGGTTCTACTGGAAACCTGAAGCCATGGTGGGGAACTCCATCTCATAAACATAGAAGGCAGTGAGGCATTAGGGGTCAGACCTCTCTCCAGAGAAATCTTATGACTGTTGGAGACACATCAGAATTGACAGATGTGGATAAAAACAGTGAGTGAAGTTATAAAACATGACTCAGTCTTGTTTGTTCTCTGCCTGCGCGCCATGTTCACCTTTTCTCAAAATGGAAAACAATGATGACATCGAAAATGCAGAGAAAAACTAAGAGCCTTAGGACTGGGGTTAGGTGAGGCATGGCTCTGTCCCACTCAGACACACACAGTCCACATGCCAATTTCCTGAGGAAGAGATTCTCATTGAGTTTCGTTTTTTAAAAGTGAAGGGTTACTCAGGCACTTATGTATTACAATGTAATAATAATAAAAATAGAGTGACAATAAATGTAATGCACTCGAATCATCCCAAAACCATTACTATCTTCTCCACTTTTGACCCAATTTGACCCAGGGGCTAACTCAAGATCAACTGTTTCTCTACATCTCTTAGCTTTGTTTTCCTTTAATCTTTTACTCCTCAAAATAGTTCTTGAGATTCTATTATGTGCTTGTTCCAGGTGCTGAGGATACAGCCATGGGCAAAAGGGTCGAAAATCCTTGCCCTCATCAGCTAGTGAGGGCAGCAAATAAATAACAAAACATCAAATACATGTTAAGTGATAGTAAGAACAGTGGCTGCAAAAAATAAAAAAAATAAAAAACAAAAAACGCTGTTTAATAGCAACAGAAAGTGTGGGGTGGAAGTTGCTATTTTTATCGGGGTGATCAGGGAGGGCTTTATTGAGGAGGTGACATTGGGGCAGAAGCCTGACTAAATTGAGGGAATGAGCACAGTGTCTATGCAGCTGTCCCCAAACTTTTTGGCACCAGGGACTGGTTTCATGGAAGACAATTGTTCCACGGACCAGGGTGGGGTGGGGGGAATGGCTACAGGATGATTCAAGCGCATTACATTTATTGTCACTTTATTTTTATTATTATTACATTGTAATATATAAGGAAATAATTATACAAATCACCATAGCTTGGGGACCCCTGATCTAGAGGAAGAGCTTCCAGGCAGAGGGGACGAACACTGCAAAAACCGGTGTTAGCTTCACCGCCAGGCAATTTCTTCCCTCCTGGTGGCAAAGATGCTCCTGGCTGCTCCATCAGCCCGCCCCAGCACCCAGTAGAAAAAAGGCGCCCCTTTTCCGGTAACTGCAACTAAAGTCCCAGAATGGAGGCTCACTGGATCCTTTCGGATCACATGTGCACCTTGAACCAATCACAGTGTGCCAGGGAATGGCGTGCTCTTATTGGCTAGTCTGTGACGGACATGCGCAGTGAGAAAGCTACTCCTCCCCCAGGCATGCACTTCTGTGCAGGTGATTTCCCCAGTTTGAAGAACTTAGCCCAAGTGAATAGCTTTTACGGTTTTTTTCATAATTACTTTCTGATTATGAAAAGAACTGCACACTCCTTGTAAAATACCAAGAATATGAAGAAATAAGCAGTAAAAAATTTTGTTTCAAAAACTCATAAATGAAATCTTGGACTCCAGGATGTGTCATTTTTACAAACACAGGACCGTATCGTACGCACTGTCCGGCAGCACGGTCTCGCACTGCGCCAGCACTCACCCGCTCATCGTTATAAGGATTATTTCTTTCTTTCCAGACTGGGAAGTGATGCTGATTAGTGCGATAATATCGGTAGCTTACATTTTTTGGAATGTTTGGTTATGTGCCAGGCTAGATTTTTACAGATGAGAAGGCTGAAGCTCAGATACGGTAAGTCACCTGTCCAGGGTCACATAGCAAAAAAGTGTGTCTGATGGCAGAACGGGAGATGATCCCTCCACCCTCCCAGCCCCCAACAAGTGGCTTTTGGCCCCAGAAGGGCCCCTGCCCCCTCCCTCCAGGCACTTATCTCTGCCCAGGCTGAGTGCTGGCCCCGCCCACTCGGGGGAGCTGCCACTTGGAGGCGCCTGGTCGGGAAGGGTCTGGTCAGCTGTGTCCGGCGGAGGCAGCTGCTGACCCAGCTGTGGACGGTGCCAAGAGCGGGGGTCGGAGGGGCAGGAGCCCTGGGCACCCCCGTGGCGGGGGCTGCATCATGGATCACCTCGGGGCGTCCCTGTGGCCCCGGGTTGGCTCCCTCTGTCTTCTGCTGGCTGGGGCCGCCTGGGCGCCCCGACTCAACCTCCCAGACCCCAAGTTTGAGAGCAAAGGTAAGGATGGAGCTGTGTTTGGACCCCCATACTGGAGTCTGGAGGACAATGCTTAGGGCCTGAACTCCCAGTGTGGGTCCTGGGGGCCATGCCCAGTTCTGAACCTCCAGACTGGGTCTTGGGGCCAAGCTGGCATCCGAACCCCAAGAATGGGTCCTGATGGGGCATGTGGGGGGTCTAAATTTCCTGGTGTAGAAGCTAGAGAGGGGCTTAAGATTTCTGCTTTATCTGTCCACGGGATCTGGGACATGCTAAATCCTAATGGAGCACACATGGTGCTGGTGTCCCTGAAGAGAGGGGACCCAGCAGACCCTCCAGTGCGGGAGAGGGGATAAGGCCAGGGTCAGAGTCAGAGGGGCCGGGCTGCAGGCTACTGTAAACACGGTTTCCATGCGGGCGCCAGATCCCTTGCCTGGCCCTGTCGAGGGAGGGGAGCGGGGGTCACGGTTGGCGCTATCGGGCGGCGGGGAGCCTGCTGGGGCGATAGGGGACACGCCTCCTCCGCACACATCCTTGGGGCGCACGTCCTCGGCTGGGGCGGGGCTGGCAGCCCCAGGAGGCTGAGGTCTTGAAGGCTGCGTCCAGCTCAGCCCGCCGTGGGGTGGGCGTGTGTGTGTCGGGGGCGGGGGTGGGGGGGACGGTAAGGCGAGCAACCTGCCCCTGACAGTGCAGGGGGCGCCACCTCTGCGACCTCCCGAGGGGCCCCGCAGGGGGAGAGGGTGGGGCGGGGCTTTTTTCTTATCGGGTCCACGCAGGCGGCAGGAGACAGGGGGAGGGGGCTGTGGCCCGAGGAAAGGCTCGGCCCCTCTGACCCCCTCCCTATCTCCCCCCTGCCCAGCGGCCTTGCTGGCGACCCGCGGGCCCGAAGAGCTTCTGTGCTTCACCGAGCGGTTGGAGGACTTGGTGTGTTTCTGGGAGGAAGTGGCAAGCGCTGGGGTGGGCCCCAACAACTACAGCTTCTCCTACCAGCTCGAGTGAGTCAGAGTCCCCACGGGTGGAAGGAGTGGAAGGGGAAGACGGGGCACAGTTCCCCGGAGGTCGTAGCCTCGGAAGTCCCCTGGTGCTTGAGGCGGGACAGCGCCTCCAGTCGTGGTCCCTAGTGGGCAGCCAAGCAGGCCAGGACTGACACGCCCCCTATCGGCCGGGGCTGGAACCGTCCCTTGATCACCGCAGGAACGCGACCCTAAACTTCAGGGCTAGGACAACAACCCCTCCAAATCGTGGCTAGGACGTCACTATGTCGGAGCTGGGACGCCCCCTCGTGGTAGTATCCAAAAGGCCCCCACCGTCCGGGCAAAGCAAACAAACTCCCAGGTTCCCCCTCCCAACTTGCTCCCTTCCTTCCCGGGTCCCTGGGCACACAGGGGTGAGCCGTGGAAGCCGTGTCGCCTGCACCAGGCGCCCACGGCTTGTGGTGCGGTGCGCTTCTGGTGCTCGCTGCCTACGGCCGACACCTCGAGCTTCGTGCCCCTAGAGTTGCTGGTCACAGTAGCCTCCTCCGGCGCTCTGCGCTATCACCGTATCATCCACGTCAATGAAGTGGGTAAGTGCACGGGGAAAGAGGGGGAGCTGTCGGAGTAGGGGGAGTCTCAGTCTCCGCCCACCTGATCAATCTCCCCCCGCCTCGGCAGTGCTCCTGGACGCTCCCGTGGGGCTGCTGGCGCGGCTGGCCGACGAGGGCGGCCACGTGGTGCTGCGCTGGCTCCCGCCGCCTGGGGCACCCATGACGACCCACATCCGCTACGAGGTGGACGTTTCAGCAGGCAACGGCGAAGGGGGTGCGCAGAGGGTAAGGCCTATCTCTACCGCCCAGCCCCCAAATCTCCACTGACCACGGTCCCGCCAAGCCGCTCAAGTTCCCGCTCAGACTGTCACCACGGCCCCGCCCCCATGGCCTTGCCCCTCTAGACCCCACCCCTGCCGACCCACATCCCATTGTCCTGATGACCAAGGTAGTTCCATGCCCACAGACATGCCCCCTTTCCCCACTCCTCCCCAGTCCGCCTGAACCCCAACCCCTCTCACTCCCTAGTCCCTAACACCAGACACCTCTAAGGCCGGTCTCCTTTTATAAGCTCTTGCCCAGCTTTTAAATAGCCCAAGTCCGGCCCTCTGCTCCCTGGGATCCTCGCTCTGATTGGCTCTGAGCGTTCTTGGGCCCCGCCCCTTCTCTCGTTGGTCCCAATGCAATGCTTGGCCACTGTCCTTCCTCTCCCTGATTGGCTCGGTCCTGCCAGGGCCCGCCCTGAAGTGCTCCTCTCTGCTCGCCCGCCCCGCCCCCGTTGGCCCCGCCCCCACCCGGGCCCCGCCCCCAGGTGGAGATCCTGGAGGGTCGCACCGAGTGCGTGTTGAGCAACCTGCGGGGCCAGACGCGCTACACCTTCGCTGTCCGCGCGCGCATGGCCGAACCGAGCTTCGGGGGCTTCTGGAGCGCCTGGTCAGAGCCTGCGTCGCTGGTGACCGCTAGTGGTGAGGCCCCAGGCGGGGGCATAGGAGGGGCTGGGGAGAAACAACAGCCAAACCTACCGCCCTGACCCCCCTCCTGGCCTCCCAGACCTGGACCCGCTCATCCTGACGCTGTCCCTCATCCTCGTGCTCATCCTGCTCCTGCTGGCCGTGCTCGCCCTGCTCTCCCACCGCCGGTGAGCCCCTCGTCCGGGCACCTGACCCAGAGTCCTCCCCACAGACGTCCCTCTTTTACTGTGCAAACCTAGGCTCAGAGAGGGACAAGCACTTGCCCAAGGTCACACAGCGAGTCAGTGGCAGGGCTGCGATGCATGCCAGAGCAGACCCAGACTCCTGGTAAAATTTTCTGCGCTTGGGAACATTCACCTGATTTTCCTCCTACATTAGCGGCTGCCACCTCTTGGGTTCTTTTGCTAGTTCCTTTTCCCAATGTCATCAGCTTTGTCAAATCAACCAGCTGGATTTAATAGACAGAGTGAAGCCCCCAGTGCCTCCCTGCCCCTATTGTCAAGCTCCTCAGACACTATGATCTGACCAGCTGCCTGGCGGTATTTGTATTTCCAAGCACACACCATTCGTTTCACACCCCAAAGCCTTTGCACATACTGTTCCTTCTGCCTGGAATGCCCTTCCTCCCTTGTCCACTAAGCAAATCTTCTAGTTGTCTTTCATGGCCCTGTTCATTTACTTGGTTGGAAAATACGCATCAAGTGCCAGCTATGTGCTCGGCACTGGAGGAGAGTGGAGAACCTGACCTTGAACCACAAAGCCCCTGACCTTGTGGATCTCCTGGTCAAATCAACAAGCAAGGGAACCAACAAGTATCTGATTATGAATTGCGATGAGTGATATCACAGAAACAAACAAGGCACGGGGACATGACTGGATGGTCAGGGAAGTCCCCTGGTGACATTAGAGTAGAAACCTGAAGGTTGGAAGGAAGCAGTCACATCAAAAGGGGGGAGAAAGAAACAGAAAGGCCCTGAGGCGGGAATGACCTTGGAACGCTGAAGCAGCTTCAGGACTGGTCACATGGCTAGAGCAGTGTTGTCAGGGGCAGTAGCAGATGATGAGGTGAGGGAGGTGACAGAGGTTATATTACACAGGGCATTCCGCAGGGTTGTGGGGAGGGGTTTGGATTGTATTGTTAACGTCTTGGGGAACCATGAAAAGGGGTGATGAGGGAAGTGACATCATAGACCTCCAGGCAAAGCCTGGGCCAGGATTAGAGGGAGTACGAGTTAGCGCATATTGAACTCCTATGCATCCTTCAAAACCCTGTTCCAGTTACCTTTCTGTAGGGCCTTGCTGAAGCTTTAGCCCAAGCCCCTGCTCCCCAGCCCTGATGCACCCCTCTGCCTCCATTGTGACTGCAGGGACCAGGAGATTCTGTGCCCCTGTGACTGGGTGCTGAGGGGGTATGGGTTGGTGTTCGATGACTCATATCTATGTACCTGTTTCTATTGGCTGCAACAGGGCTCTGAAGCAGAAGATTTGGCCTGGCATCCCGAGCCCAGAAAGTGAGTTTAAGGGCCTCTTCACCACCCACAAGGGTAACTTCCAGGTAGGTGGCCTGGTTGTCCCGCTAGGGCCTGGGGTTGCCCTGCTTCTCGCCACCAAAGCCCCAGGCCTCTGAGCAGGCTGGTGCTGTTTCTTCAGCTGTGGCTGTATCAGAACGATGGCTGTTTCTGGTGGAGTCCCTGCACCCCCTTCACAGAGGACACACCTGCCCCCTTGGAAGTCCTCTCTGAGCGCTCCTGGGGGGTGACACAGGCAGTGGAGCCAGAGGCAGAGGATGAGGGGCCGCTGCTGGAGCCTGTGGGCAGTAAGCATGCCCAGGACACCTACCTGGTGCTGGACAAGTGGCTGCTGCCCCGGAGCCCACCCAGCGAGGACCTCCGAGGGCCAGGTGCCAGTGTGGACATGGTGGCCGTGGATGAAGGTTCAGAAGTATCCTCCTGCTCATCTGCCTTGGCCTTGAAGCCCAGCCCAGAGGGGGCTTCAGCTGCCAGCTTTGAGTACACCATCCTGGACCCCAGCTCCCAGCTTTTGTGTCCTCGGGCACTGCCCCCTGAGCTGCCCTCCACCCCGTCCCACCTAAAGTACCTGTACCTCGTGGTGTCTGACTCTGGCATCTCAACCGACTACAGTTCAGGGAGCTCCCAGGGGGCACAAGGGGGCTCATCCAATGGCTCCTGCTCTAACCCTTATGAGAACAGCCTTGTCCCAGCCCCTGAGGCTCCACCCCCCAGCTATGTGGCCTGCTCTTAGGACACCAGCACGCAGATGCTCGGATACCCAATATGACCCCAAGTGCTTGTGCAAGCCCAAGACTTACTGAACATGACAGCGAGGCCTCCCTCAGGGCTTAGGGGCATTGCTGACCTTGGCTGTGTGCCCAATCTATGCTGCTCAGGAAATCACAAACCTGCAGTATTTGTAAATATGTATAGTTTTTAAAGAATAAAAATATATATATACACACACACATATGTATATGTAAACTTTTCTACCATGCCTTCTACAAACACCCTTTAAGCCCCGTCTTTCCCTGGGCCTAGGCCGTAGGGGCAGCAATTAAAGTCCTTGAGCTCAGTCTGAAATTCTGGACTTGGCAATCCAAATACTAATCATAATTAAGTAAATTAGTCACTATAAATTACACTAGCTGCCATAACACACAGCTTCTAAGTCTTAGTGGCTTAAGACATTAAGTGGTCTCTTATCTTAATTCAAACATCTCTGGGATGAGTCACAGGTCTAGACTCTTCTGGTCTGTAGCTTCATCTTCCCTTAAGGTCACCTTGGTGTCCTTAGATGGATCCTCTACATCCTGCCAGTCAACAAGCAAAGAGAGTACAGAAGATTCCACAGGCCATTTTAGAGATTTGGCTTAGAAATAGTCTCTGTTACTTTTTCTCACATTTCATTTGCCAGAAATAGTCACATGACCCCAGCTAGAATCATGAAAGGCTGGGAAATGTAGTTTAGCTGTACACCCAGGGGAAGGAAAGCTGTTTAGTGAGCCTTTTAGCTAGTCTCTGCCAGTAATAACAATAATTTAGGGCTTTATTCTGAATCAGACCATGTTTTAAGAAAGCATTCTGATGACACCAAGTGTCATCAAGTAACTTAATTGGAATTCTAGCTTACTTTTAAAAAGTTTGGCATATGGCCGGGCGCAGTGGCTCATGCCTGTAATCCCTAGCACTCTGGGAGACAGAAGCGGGAGGATCGCTCAAGCTCAGGAGTTCAAGACCAGCCTCAGCAAGAGAGAGACCCCCGTCTCTACTAAAAAATAGAAAGAAATTAGCTGGACAACTAAAAATATATAGAAAAAACTATCTGGGCATGGTGGCGCATGCCTGTAGTCCCAGCTATTCCAGAGGATGAGGCAGGAGGATCGCTTAAGCCCAGGAGTTTGAGGTTGCTGTGAGCTAGGATGATGCCACAGTACTCTAGCCCAGGGAACAGAACAAGACTCTGTCTCAAAAAAAAAAAAAAAAAAAGAAAGAAAGAAAGTTTGGCATATGGCCAGGCAAGTGGCTCATGCCAGTAACCTGAGTACTTTGGGAGGCTGAGCCCAGAGGATTGCTTAAGGCCAGGAGTTCGAGACCAGACTAGGCAAAATAGCAAGACCTTATTTCTACAAAAATTTTTTTAAACAATTAGCCAGGCACAGTAGTGCAGGCCTGTAGTCCCAGCTACTTGAGAGGCTAAGGCAAGAGGATAATTCGAGCTCACGAGTTCAAGGCTGCAGTGAGCTATGATTGGGCCACTGCACTGCAGTTTGGGGGACAGAGGAAGATTCTGTCTTCCCCTTCCCCTCTCCAAAAAAGTTTGCCATAGGCTGGGCATGGTGGCTCACGTCTGTAATCCTAGCACTCTGGGAGGTCGAGGAGGGTGGATTGTTTGAGCTCAGGAGTTCGAAACCAGCCTGAGCAAGAGAAAGACCCTGTCTTACTAAAAATAGAAAGAAATTAATCGGACAACCAAAAATATATAGAAAAAATTAGCCGGGCATGGTGGCGCATGCCTGTAGTCCCAGCTACTCAAGAGGCTGAGGCAGGAGGATTGCTTGAGCCAGGAGTCTGAGGTTGCTGTGAGCTAGGCTGACGCCATGGCACTCACTCTAGCCCAAGCAACACAGTGAGACTCTGTCTCAAAAAAAAAAAAAAGTTTGCCATAACCTAAGGAAGCTGAACACATGCATACTTCATTCTCCACCAGTTCCACTTCTAGGTATATACCCTAAACACACACACGTACCAGGACATGTGCAAGAATGTTCTTAGCAGTAAAAAAGTCAATCTGATTAATAAATTGGGGTGTAGTCACTCATGGAATTTTATGCAATAAGGGGAAAGGAATGAACGAAAAAATGTCACTGAATCTTAGTAACAATGTTGAGTGGAAAGAGAAGTCTCAGAAGATAACATTTATCATGAAACTCTTTTTATAAAGTTTAAAATAGCAAAACTAAACATTTTGTTCATTGGGTATTATATGTACATGATAACACTTTTTTAAAGAGAAAGCACTGTACATTTTTTTGGTCTTTGAATTTGCACATGTCCCTGAGGTAAGTATTCCAGCCACGGGAAACCAAGGCATGGAAACGGTGTCACACACCAAAGCTTAGGGGTGGCCTCCAGAGCTTGAACCCTTGTCTGAGCTGGGGTCACCAGCCTGGGTGTGCCACGGGGTGATTGTCATCTCTCCACCTGGTTGAAAAGTCACCCCCCACTCTGTCCTGGGGCCCAGCCCGCCTGGCTCCAGGCAGACTCTGAGGCGGTTCTCTCCTGGACCTGATGCATCCAGCTGCAGCCAGCACTGGGCTGGAAAATACCGCTGCAGCAGTGCCAGATGCAGGGCATCCCCACTGTCAGCCTCCTCATGGGTCTGGAGGGCCACCATGAGCCCACAGTCCCCGCCAGGCCCAAGCCGGTGGCTGAAGTAGGCAGTTGTGTCCAGAAGCAGGGCGGCCAGGTAGGCGGATTCCTCGGGCCCCGGGTCTTCCGCTAGGTATTCCTCCAGGCCGTCTAGAAGCAGAAGGGAGGGGGCTGGCCCTGGGGTCTCATGGGCAGAGCACAGGAGTCGGAAAAGCTCTTGGGTTGAGGGTGGGTACTGAAAGCGGATCTTCTAGAGAAAGGAAAGGGCCAGACTCAGCAAAAAAAGCCAGACTTCCCGCAGTGGCAACCCTGCTTCCTTGCATACTTTCCTGGACGAGGCTCTCACTCCCTAGACAGCTGGCTCCAGGACGAAGCAGCTCAGAGCAGTCAAATATTCTCGTATTCACCCCTCTTTCCAGTACTCATGGTTTTTTGCTGAATCTCTAGGGCAACGTTTCCTCGGAAAACCCGCCCCGAGGCCGATCCCAACTTGAGTCCGATCCCAACTTTCGTCTAGACTAGACTTGAGCTTAGCTGCACCCCTTTAATCACCCTGACTCTACCCTTTGGGCACCGCCTCTAGTTAACATCATTGGATAGGCTCTCACTCAATCTTATCTCAACTCCGCATAGTCCCACCCCTCGCACACTCCTGACTCCGCCCCATCATGGCTGCTCAGCTCGCCCTGCCACCGTCCCCACCATTGGCCTGTCTATCTGTCACTCAAGCCCCGATCCGCCTCTCCATTGGCTAGTATGCCTCTGCTCCCGCCCTACTGTTACCTGGAGCCGCATTGGGTCGAGCGCCGCTCCAGTCCCGCAGGGCAGGCTTTGAAGAGGCTTCCGGGTCAGGAAGAGGACGGGGCCTCGGCCCTCCCCCGCCGCCTCCAGGGCCACCGCGAACAGCAGCGCTGTTTTTCCAGAGCCAGGAGCACCGAGCAACAACAAAGGCGGTCCGGCCTCAGCCGTGTTCTCCTCCCCAGGCCAGGCCCCGCTACCCGCGCTTAGCACCCGCCTCAACGTCTCCGCCATTCGCAACGTACCTCTGTCCAATCGGTGGCGCGTTCCCAGTCTTAATCTCGCCTAAACCGAGGCCTCATTGGTTACAGTACGTTAGCTTCGCCATTGGTCCGTGGATCTGTCCATCAAAATTAGATCGCCCTTAGCTAGCTTCTCGCCTGGCGGGTGGGCGGGCAAATGGCGATAACCTAGTCTGAGCGTGGAGGAAGTGCGGACCTTCGAGGGAGATTAGCCGTTTTCCTGAGGGAGGCTGCTGGGGAAACAGCACGAACACTATTTTTGTGAGCTAATCAGAAAAGTATAAGGGAGTTGGAGGGAGCAGGCCCAAACCACTGGCATATTACTTTGCTCACCTGTAAAAGGAGGCGCTGATGGAATAGTGTCATGGGCATGTGTCTGTGTGTGGTTTTGCTGGTGTCACCCAATGACAACTGAGAGGCAGAGGGTGGGATGCGCTGTGTGCTTGTCTCTCTGTGCACCTGCATATGGCACGAGTGTGGGTCTGGGGCCACAGGCTCAGGACTCGTGTGCAAAACACCAACGGCCATCTCTGAGGGTCGACTGGCCTGGGGGCTTCTTGGGTCCTGCTGGTAAAGGGGAAGGAGGGACCACAGGCCAAAGAAAGGTACAGGAGAGACAAAGAGACAGGGTCTGGGAGACTGAGGGAGGGACACAGCGGGAACCTTGCTTGTCTTGTTCACTTTCATCTCTCTAACACCCAGAACAGAGCCTCGCACGTTGTACTTTCTAAAATGTATGCTCGTTAAGTCAATGAAGGAAGGAAGTGGGATTGATGGGAAACTGGGAGCGAGGGAGGAACAGTGAGTGATCGGGATCCCTGGCTGGCTCTCCTCACCCAGACTTCGCCCCGGAGCTGCCACTCACGCCTGTGTTGCCCTGGCAACCTCGTCTCCTGGTAACTTCAAAGTGGTGCCGTTGCCTGGAGACCCAGAGGCAGGGTGGAACTGAGATTTCCTGAGCTTTCTCTCTCTCTCTGGCACCAGAAAACAGCTTCACAACATCCCCCAGCACGCCCACTCACACAGCTGGGCACCCCCACACCCCTCTACACACACACATACGCACACCCACTCCATGGCATCTCTGCATATATTCCGCTTCCAGAATCCCCATCACCCGCACGCTCACAGCCCTACCCTACTCTGAAAAAAGCATCCTGTACACACTCTGTCCCCATTCGCACCCCTACACCTTTTCCCTCGCACAACACACACCAGAACACACTCGGATACAACTGTGCCATTGCCAGGACACACACATACACACACACACACAAAATGAGGCACGCTGTTACACTGCACTGTAAAACATACCACCTAAGCCCCCGCCCCAGCAGATACACAACCCATGGTTCGCGTCACATTACAACACTCCAGATGCACAAACACCCAGTAGTGACTCCCACGTCTCACAGTCCAGCACAGTTACATACATGGGGCCTTGCTGAAAACAGCCCCGCCTCAGGCCCTTTGCACTTGTTGTTCTCGTACCTACAACAGTCAGCTCCCAGATATCCCTTTGGTTCTTTTCTTTTTTTCTTTCTTTTTTGGAGACATGGTCTAGTTCTGTTGCCCAGGCCAGAGTTCAGTGGTGCGATCACAGCTCATTGTAACCTTGGACTCCTGGGCTCAAGTGATCTTCCCACCTCAGCCTCTCAAGTAGCTGAGACTACAGGCGTGCACCACCATGCCTGGCGAAGTTTGTAAAAAAAATTTTTTTTTGTAGAGACAGAGTCTTGATAGGTTGCCCAGGCTGGTATCAAACTCCTAGCTTCAAGCAATTCTCCCTCTTTGGCCTCCCAAAATGCTGGGATTACATGCATGAGCCACTGCACCCAGCTGCTCTGGCTCATTTTTGTCACTCCATTTAGGTCTCTGGTCAAATATCACCTACTTGGAGAGGTTTTCCCTACCATCTGCCCGAAATTGCACACATTTCAATCTTTCACTTCTTATCTGTTTTTACTTTTCTTCAAATAACATCATTTCCAATGTTATGCATTTAGCTGATGGCATTTCTTCCCACTAGAATGTCAGCTCCATGAGGATAGGGTCTTTGTCTGTTTTTTTTTTCCACTGCTGGGTCCCTAGCTTCTAGGACAGCACCTAGCACAAAGTCGGTGCTCATCCATGTAGGCTGAGTGAGAACATTCAGAGACAGAGATGCAGACATTTGGCAAATCCCTCGTGCACACAGTCCTTCTGTCTTTCGCGTCTCAGAATTCTGTCTTCATGTCTTGACAGAAGGACACTTGCCATAGACTGGATTCATGAGGGAGTATAGCTGCCTGCAGGCGCAGCTGGACCTGGGGGAGGCTCGGGGTTGGTCTGTGCCTCTCCTTAGTTTATTGACTTCCTAAGTGATGAGTTCGTTCATTTAGCAAACATTTATTGAGCACCTATTGTGTTCCAGGGCTTGTTCTAGGCATGGGGACTCCACCGTGTACAGCAACAGATAAAGTCTCTGTCCTGGTCGAGCTTACATCCTAGTGATGGAGACAGATAATGACCACTAAGCATAACGAGGAATTTAAACAGTGTGTGAGCAGATGATCGGTGTATGTCAAAAGATTTTCACGAGGCCGGGTGCGGTGGCTCACGCCTGTAATCCTAGCTCTCTGGGAGGCCGAGCCAGGCAGATTGTTTGAGCTCAGGAGTTCGAAACCAGCCTGAGCAAGAGCGAGACCCCATCTCTACTAAAAATAGAAAGAAATTAGTAGGACAACTAAAAATATATAGAAAAAACTAGCCGGGCATGGTGGTGCATGCCTGTAGTCCCAGCTACTCGGGAGGCTGAGGCAGAAGGATTGCTTGAGTCCAGGAGTGTGAGGTTGCTGTGAGCTAGGCTGACGCCACGGCACTCTAGCCCGGGTGAAAGAGTGAGACTCTGTCTTAAAAATATAAATATATGTATTAAACAGTCATTATTATATTAGTATTTCATAAGCTAAAGAAACTAGAGGTAAGATTTAACAAGTTAAGTACAGACATGGAAATATAAAAACAACCTAAAGTTAATTAGTAGAGATGAAAACTACAATGTCTGATTAAAAATTCACTGAATGGGATTAATAGCAAATTAGACCATTTCTGTAGAAAAGATTAAGATGTTTAAGGTATAGCAATAGAAACAACACAAGATGGAAAACACAGAGAAAAAAGGCTAAGCAACAAAAAAGAACAGATCACAGTGATCTGTGGAATAACTTCAAATGACCAAACATACATATAATTAAGGCCTCCAAAAGAGAGGAGAGAGAGGTACAACATACAACAAATTTGAAGAAATAATTAAGGAAAATTGTCAAAATTGATGAAACTCTAAGATCACAGATCCAAAAAATTCAATAAATTTCAAGCATAAGAAATACGACAAAAACCAAATCAAGGAACAGTGTAATCAAATTGATAAAGATAAAAGTAACCAGAGGGAAAAAGTTACATTACATGCAAAGGAACATACATAAGGATGACAACAGATATTATATCAGAAACAATGCATATAGAAGAAAGTGGATAGCAACTTTAAAATACGGAAGAAAGAAACATTGTCAATCTAGAATTATTCAAGTGGTGAAAAAAAATCTTTGAAAAAGAAAGCAAAATAAAAAGTCTTTCAGACATATAAAAGCTGAAATAATTTTTTTTCAGCAAAGCTGCACCATATGACATGTTTAAAAAAATCCTTCAAGGAAAATTATACCAGATAGAAATATGGATCTTTACAAAGAAATGAAAGCAACAGAAACCACCACAACATAGGTGTATGTAAAGATACTTTTTCTTAATATTTAAATACCTTTAAAAATATTTACTCATTTTGGTGGTGCTAGAGCTACACTGGGCTAACTTTATAGTGTTGACATTTATTCATTATTTCCAAATCTCTCTCATCTGTGTAGTTTTCTTCTCTCCTTTGTATTTATCTGTTCCCTAATATAAGTAACATAATGAGATACTGTGCTTCCCACTGGCCCTTGAAATCCTAATGAAAATGGACCAAGAATTTTGCCTTTATTTCACTTTATGAATTGAAAATTTTATTATGCAAAGTTATCAAGAATCTTAAAATAACTGTAGATGACTGTAAATTTCTTGGTTCACTGTTTCAATGTCTAGTGTTTAGCACTCACCTGGGAGTTAGCTTTTGAGTTTGAACACCTTTGTGTGAACAAATGAAAAATTCCTTAGCATCTGAGTCCAAGTTTTTGCCACTGGGAACAGTTTGGGGTCAGACTACCACTAGAAAACTAGGGAAAAGAGACCCTCACCAGAATGACTAGAGGACCAAGGGTTAGGTTGGCTCACACAGGATAATGCACTTAGATAGCAGTTCATCACTAGCTGTCATCCTTGGCTTCTCTTGCTTTGTCTTTGTTACAAGCTTTCAGCAATTTATATAACTCTCATTTTTTTCCTTCCTTCCACCTGTCATCTTCTCTGCTTTTGAAAGAAAGCCAATACTTAAGAAAGATATGCAGTATGTGGTTGTAATCAAACTTGATGTTTTCAGATGACCTAATTACATCTTCAATGCAGAAGAGGTAAAGGGCAAATTTGTTTAAACTTCTGGGCAATCCTGTTGACTTTTAAATGTAACGATGAAATTCCAAACATGTCAGCTATATTGCAGAAAGTAAATCTATAAATATGATAGTTTGTGAATGATCTTTTAATTTAAAGAAAACTTTAGGAAAAAAATCACCCATTTATCCTTCTGTGTGTAATGAGGTTTAAGGAAAAACAACAAAAGAAAAAAAAATCACCAATTTAAAGCTGCATAAAGACAGACAGTCCCCAACTTATGATGATTTGACTCACACTTTTTTGACTCTACGATGATGCAAAACCTATATGCATTGAGTAAAAAGTATACTTCAAATACCCATACAATCATTCTGTTTTTCCCTTTCAGTACAGTGTTTAATAAATTACATGAGGTATTCAAAACTCCATGATAGAATAGTCTTTGTATTAGATGATTCTGTCCAAATGTAGACTAATGTAAGTATTCTGAGCACATTAAAGGTATTCTAGGCTAAGCTATAATACTTGGTAGGTTAGGAGTATAAACACATTTTTTTGACTTATGACATTTTCAACTTATGATGGGTTTATCAGGTAGTATGTAACCCCACAGTAAATTGAGTTGCATCTTTATATAGAACTAAAATGTATGACTTTAATAGCACAAAGGCTAAGAGAAGAGAAATGGAGGAATACTATTGAAAATTTCTCTACTAAATGGGAAGTGGAATAGTATCAATTGAAGGTAGATTGTGATGAGTAAAATTTGTATACTATAAATGCTAAAGCCACCATTAAGGAATAATACAAGTTATAGCTAATAAGCCAGAAATGAAGATAAAACAGAATTTAAAATTACTCAATACAAAGCATACAGAAAAATGGAAAAATTGTTAACAAAGAACAAATGGGACAAATAGAAAATAAAAGTAAGATGACAGATTTAAACACAATCTTATCAATAATCACATTTAATGCAAATTGTTTAAACACATAAATTTGGCAGAGATTATCTGAATGGATTAAAAAGCAAGGGCTGGGCGCAGTGACTCACACCTGTAATCCTAGCACTCTGGGAGGCCGAGACGGGAGGATCTTTTGAGCTCAGGAGTTCGAGACGAGCCTGAGCAAGAGCGAGATCCTGTCTCTACTAAAAATAAAAAGAAATTAGCTAGACATCTAAAAATATATAGAAAAAAATTAGCTGGGCATGGTGGCACATGCCTGTAGTCCCAGCTACTTGGGAGGCTGAGGCAGAAGGATTGCTTGAACCCAGGAGTTTGAGGTTGCTGTGAGCTAGGCTGACACCACGGCACTCTAGCCCAGGCAATAGAGTGAGACTCTGTCTCAAAAAAAAAAAAAAAAAAAAAAAGCAAGGACTAACACAAATAGGTTAAAAATTAAAAGAATGGATAAATATATGCCATGTAACTGATAAAAATACAACTTGAATGACCATATTAATATAAGACATAGACTTTATAATAAAAAAATTATAAAGAGGGTCATTTCATAATGATAAAAAGAGGTCATTTCTTTAAGAGGATACGACTGTATTCATTACGTATGTACTGGGTAACAGAGCCTCAAAATACATGGAGCAAAAATGAATAGAATTGCAAAAGATATAGACATAGCCACAATTATAATCAGCGATTTCAATACCCATTTTCAATAACCAATAAATACCGAGATAAAATTTAGTGAGAATATAGAAGACTTGAGAGATTGCAACGTTAGTGGTTCTAGCAGGGGAGTGCCTCTACTCATATACCCTTGACCGAAGAATGGTCCTCCTCTGTTGGAGAAGGTTGTCCTCTTCAACAATGCATGTAGCTTTGGGAGGAACGCACATGGAGCAGTGAGGGAGGAAAGGGACAGCCACCTAGCCAGCCAGATCAGCCAAATTAACCCTGGCAATCAATGGGGTTACAGATTTCGCAGCTAGATCGCCCTCACATCCCTTAGACTTGAACATTATCAACCAACCTGACCTAATTAACATTTATCAACACCCTACTCTATAAAAGCAGGATGTGCATTATTTTTAAGAGCACATTGTATATTTACCAAGGTACAGTATATTCTGGGCCATAAAATATATTTCAATAAAAATAAACCTTAAGAAATTTTAAATAATTCCAGTCATACAAAATATATTCTCTGACTGCAATGGAATTAAATAAGAAATCAATAACAAAAGATATCCATAAAATCCTCAAATATTTGCAGACAATATTACACACTTCTAAATAACCAATAGGTCAAAGAAGAAATTAAAAGGAAAATTAGGAGGTAGTTTGAGCTCAACAAAAATGAAAACACAACATATCATACTTTGTGGATACAGCTAAAGCAGAATGTAGAAAGAAACTTATAGCTCTAAATTCCTAAATGAAGAATATTCTCTAACCCATGACCTCAGCTTGTACCTTTAGAAACTAGGAAAGAAAAGCAAATTAAGCCTAATGTAAGAGGAAAAAAAAAAAAACAATAATCAGTGTGGAAAGCAATGAAATAGAAAAGAGAAAAATAATAGAAAGAAACCAATGAAATTGACAACCAGTTCTTTGAGAAGATTGATATAATTGATAAACCTCTAACTAGACAGATCAGGAAAAAAGAAAGAAGATTATAAATTACCAAAAATAAGAATGAGAGATATTTCTTCACTACAGATTATAAAGATATCAAGAAAATATTAAGGGAATATCATCTGTGTCAGCTAATTTGACAAATGAGATGACATGGACTGATTCCTTGAAAGACACAAACTACCAAAGCTCACTCAAAAGGAAATAGATAATCTGAATAGCTCTATATCTATTAAAGAAATCGAATTTGCAGTCAAAAACCTTCACACAAAGAGAAGTCCAGACTCATGTGGCTTTACTAGTAAATTCTATTAAATATTTAAGAAATAAATATTCTATGCCAATTCTTCCAGGAAATTGAAGAGAAGTGAATATTTTCTAACTCACTCTGTGAAGCCAGCATTATTCTTGCACCAAAATCAGATAAAAATAGTTAAAGAAAGGAAAACAGAACAATGTCCCTCATGAATATAGTCAAAATTCAACAAAAATTCAACAAAAATTAACAAATCAAATTTAGCAGTGTATAAGAAGTATAATACCTCATGACCAAATTCAGTTTGTCCTAGGAATACATTTTTAACAATAGAAAATCAATCAATGTAATTCATCATTTTAAAATATTATTTAAGAAAAATAATATGATCATATCAATAGATTCAGAAAAGCATCCAGCATGCATTTCTGATAAAACTTGTAGCAAATTAGGAATAGAAGGAAACTTCCGCAATCTAATGGTGGGCATCTATGAAACCCGTACGGCTGATCTCTAAGCCCTTGCTGCTTCAAGTGTGCTCCACAGATGGGCAGTATTAGCATAACCCGGGAGCTTGGTGGACATGAAGAATCTCGTACCCATCACAAACCTGCTAAATCAGAATCAGAATTTTGCCAGTATCCTCCGGGGATTTAAATACACATCCAAAGATGAGAAGCACTGCACTAAGTCTGATTTGGACTCAATACTGATGCAGAGGAGTTATAAAACGGCGGCCTGGGGCGTGCTCGGCGCCGTCGTCCCAGCCGTCTTGGGCTGAGCGCACGGCTCTTCACCTCGCCGCCGAGCACAGAAACGAGTCCCCGGGGGATATGGTGTTTGAGACTCCAGGCTTGCTAAGCACCAAGTCCTCCCAGGCTCTCCCCGCGCCAGAAGCGACCTAGCGCGCGCAGCCGGGCGACCAGCAGCCGCCTCCAACGTGAGCACCGCGGCCTCGGCCCCGCGAGGACTACGGCGGTCTCCGGGGAGGCTTGAAAAAAGGGCCAAAAGAATTGCTGAGAAGGAATTAACAGACAGGAACTGGGATCAAGAAGATGAAGCTGAAGAGGTGGGAACATTCTCAGTGGCCAGTGAGGAAGTCCTGAAGAACAGAGCCATAAAGAAAGCAAAGCGTAGAAATGTTGGATTTGAATCTGATAATGGAGGAGACTTTAAAGGTTTTAAAGGTTTGGTTGTACCTTCTGGAGGAGGAGGGTTTTCTGCATTTGGTAGTAGCACTGGAGGGAAGCCTCTAGAAGGACTGTCAAATGGAAACAGCACAACTATCACCCCTCCCTTCACCAGTGCAAGGGCGGCAACAGAGACGAAGGCAGCCTTTGGTAAGTAGGTTCCCCTCTCCCCCTCACATCTGTTTAAGTGTAATCTAGGAAAAACAGCTTTGCAGGGAGGTTTCTCTTGAGTCCTGGGACTGTGTGAGCAAGAACAGGGTTATAATAGAAAGGATGGACCTTGAGGGGGATGTTGGCTGTCACAGAGTGAGTGAGTAGAGCACAGGCTTTTGAGCCGAAAGAGACCTAGGTTTTGTTCTCAGCACTGCCAGTTATCAGTGTGTGACGGTGGTGAAATTCCTTAACCTCTAAGCCTCAGAATCTTCAAATGTGAAAGAGAATGACCCTCAGAATTGACCTGAAAGTCAGAGGAGAAAAGGGAGCACTGCGTAGACCCTCCGTGAGGGCTTCTCTTCCTGCCCACTCACCGATTATGCATGTACCAAGGGCTTTGTGTGCGCCTTACACAAAAATGCCTGCCAGGACTCAGATGACGTTGTCCCTGGTCAAGGGCCTTCCAGGCTAGCTTTGTTTTGGCACAGGATGTGTTGATTGCCTGATCCTGGATTGCAGGAGTTGTCAGAAGCTCTTGGAATTAGCAACAGAGAATGGGATCGTGGATTAAAATCTTGGAAATGATCCTGACTAGTTGGACTGTATTTAGCTCATTATTCAGAAAGTGTATATTATTGGATTTTAATTTGGCAGAGTGTTTAATGTGGTTTAAAATAAGCATTTTCTGTTAAGGTTTTAATTATAGTTGTGTCTCGGTATCCTTGGGCACTGGTTCCTGCAGTTGGCCCAGCAGAACCCCCAGATAGGAGAAGTCAGCATTCTGCATCTACTGGTTCTGCGTCCATCAACACTGTGTTTTAGATCTGCAGCTGATTGAATCTACGGATCAGGAACCTGCAGATAGGGAGGGTTGACTGTACTTTGCTACTATTCATCCCTACAACTTTGGGTATTAACCTAGTATTCTGACAGTTCTGTTTGAAATAGTCATCTTTTTGAAAGAAAAGATTATTTCTTGAACACATACTTCTTGAGCTATCACAAAAATAGGATACAATAAAAGCAGAAAATAGGAAGACAGTGGTATAAAAATCTAGATGGTTTAATCAGATCATCTTCTGTAAGTAAATTCTTCAATCTTTAATTTCCTATAGGTTCTATTGCTGCAAATGGCCCTACCACCTTGGTTGATAAAAAGATTTCAAATCCCAAAACTAATGGCGACAGTCAGCAGCCTTCCTCCTCTGGCCTTGCTTCTAGCAAAGCCTGTGCCAGCAACATCTATAACAAGCAGTTGGCTGCCTTGAACTTTTCTGTCCGCGACTGGATAGTGAAGCACGTGAATGCAAACCCACTCTGTGACCTGACACCCATCTTTAAAGACTATGAGAAATATTTAGCAAACATTGAACAGCAACACGGAAACAGTGACAGTAATAATTCTCAAAGTGAAACTAACAAGACGTTGGTTGAAATGCAATCTCCTTCCCTATGTGGTTCAACAAAATTACAGCAAGAGTCAGCATTTTTGTTCCCTGACAACAAAACTGAAGATACATCTGAAAAGACTGAGGTGGTGTCTGAAAAGAAAATGGATCCATCATTAGGAGCAACAAGTGCCTCATTTAATTTTGGCAAGAAAATTGATAGCTCTGTTTTGGGCTCACTAAGCTCTGGCCCCCTGGCTGGATTTTCATTTTCCGCTGGAAACACCAGTTTGTTTGGCAAAGATACTACCCAGAGTAAACCAGTTTCTTTACCGCTTTCCACTAAAACACTGGAGAGCCAAGCAGAAAGTGGCAGTAATGAATGCAAAGGTAAATATTGTTCTAGATTTGTGTAAGTTGTGTGTGTAGTGGAAAAAGCTAGACTTGATTTGGGGTGGATCTGGATTTGCATTGTGACTCCGTCATTCCCTCAGAGTGTGATCCAGGATAAAGCTGATTAGCTTCTCTGAGTCTCAGTTTCCTTATTTGTAAAATGGAATAAGACCTATTTTGTGGGGTTGTTACAAGAATTAAGAATATTAAACATAAGATGAAGAATATGGAAATGTCTTACAGGGGTTTTTTTTGGAAAGTATCAAACACATGGCTTTGATACGTTAAAAGTAGCGAATTAAAACCATTTTTTGAGATCGGGTGGGTGCAGTGGTGGTGGCCCATGCCTTTAATCCCAGCACTCTGGGAGGCCGAGGCAGGAGGATTGCTTGAGGCGTAGAGATCAAGACCAGCCTGGGCAAGATAGGAAGACCCCATCTCTTAAAAAAAAAGTTAGCCAGGCGTGGTAGGGCGTGCTTGTAGTCCCAGCTACTCGGACGGCTGAGGCAGGTGGGTCACTTGAGTCCAGGAATTGGAGGCTGCAGTGAGCTGTGATGACACCACTGCACTCCAGCCTGGGCAACAGTGAGACTCTGAAAAAAATAAAATAAAAATAATTTTTTTGAAAATTGTGGTTTAGAAAAGTTCATTATGAATGTCCCCTGAATTGATTTATATTTAGGGGATTTGGTTATAAATAAAGTCATGTGGCCAAACAATATTTTACTGTAAGTTTAAAAGACTTTTCATAGCCATAAGGAACAGTGTTTTCCCCTATGGGTCTGGTGTACCACCCTTCCAGGAGGACAGCAGCGGTGTCTTGAGTGACATGTCTGCCATATGTATTGTCAGTGGCCCAGGCCAGGCGAAACACCTGGGCCTCAGTCCCAGCCCCTCCACTCCCTTCGTTCTTGGCTCTAAGAAGTGGGGTAATGTTATCATGCCTCTTCCTCTTGTGGTGGTTGTGAACAAATGATGTCTGTAAAGACACCTACTTGTGAGCAGGTAACAGTGCACTGCTCAAGAATTAACCGTACTGAGCCTCAGGAAAGACAGCTGCAGTTTGTCAGTTTGCCACTGAAATAGTCTGTTTTTCTACCTGGAGCTGGATTTCCCTTACTGTTCTCTCTTGCCCCGCCTTCAGGTCTGTCCTCTGGCTAGGGCCCTCAAGGGCAAAGGGTAGGATAAGAGTATCCCCTTTGATTTCCTCTCTGCCTCCCCTAGATTAGACATATGGAGTCTTCCGTGATCCTAAGGCCGTCCCAGGACACAGTGACATTGCATTTGAATTGAGTCCCCATGGATGCAGGATGCCTCTCAGTAAACACCTGTTGTTTATCTCAAGGTTACCACATTTCATGCATCAGAAAGACACGGGAATTTGTTAAAATAACCAGTGTCTGGGGCCCACCCTGAAGAGCCTAACTCATGAATCCTGGGAGCTTCATTTTTTAAAATCTCCTGAGGACATTCCAGGGTACATTGGCCTTAATACGGTACCATCTTACAATTTAAATGTGACCTAATTCGTTGAATACCAGAATTGTTTTTCTTAAACAGAAGTGCTATTTATGCTGCTTTCTCTTTAAGAGGATCCCTTATATTTACATTTAAATAGTGTCCTAGGTCTCCCCCTTGTTTGGGCACTGGAGAGGGTCAGTGGGCTACCTTGGTTTCAGAGCTGTGAGCTATTTGGCAATTCATAACGAAGCTTTTAAGTTATTTACACTTGACTTTGGGACGATTTCTCTTAACAGCTTGCCCTACAAAAAACATTTATTTTTTCCCATCTTTGGGCATTGCTGATATCGGTTATTCCTCGAGATGTTGTGGATATGGTCACAGGAACATTTGGAGATAAAGGTATTAGAAGCCCTTCTGAGGTTTAATTTTCCAGTGGGTAGTCTGAATATAAATAATTGAGTGTTGAATGATTATTTTTCTGTAAATGTCATAAGTAAGGACATTTTTTCATTCTAGGACTTTATATAAATTGGAAGTTATTTTAGAATTGAAAAATAAGTTCCCATCAAAAATTTTTCACAAAATAATTAAAATCTAGCAGGTATTTCCCCACCCCCACCCCCCAAAATTAGGTGTGCATTTTTAGTCTCTGTATCCACTTACATGGAACGTTCGGGCTGAGGTTTAGGATAGTAGGTAACAAACTTCGATCACTTTTTCAAGCTCTTGATTTGAATCTTACTGAGCTGGTGTCATTTTTGTATAAGGTGAAGATGAAGAAGAGAATGAGGAACCACCCAAAGTAGTAGTTACTGAAGTAAAAGAAGAAGATGCTTTTTACTCCAAAAAGTAAGTAATAATCCCTGAAATGGATGCTGCTGGCCTGGAGAATGTGGGCTTAGCGTTGTCCTCGTGGAACTTTACTGAGCGTCCAGTCCTGGGGCCGAGCCGTGCCTGCTCTGAAACGGAACAGGAAGAATTCTTGGCCTGCTTATTTAAAAACCTATTCCAGAAATTCCTGCTGGGTGTATCTTAGTCTTTTCTGTGATTTTAGCTTCTTTAAAGTGCTTTAGAGACGGGCTTTTCTGTGATTTTCCTGACCTCATCTTATAGTTCTCTCCTTTCTTTTTCTCCTTCTCTTCCCTCATCCTTCCCCCACAAAGAAAATCTCCTAGTTGCTGATTTCAGGTTTTGTTTTACTTCTCTTAATCTGGGAGCATCTCTGATCCCTTCCTGGAGACCTGGTTGGCCTGGTTGGCCTTTCTAGATTTTCTCACAACCAAAAAGTTATACACAGTAACCATCCCTTCCTGCCAAGGATGTATAAAAACTGTATTTCCTCCAGTAACGAGAGCTTTTGTTTTGTATTTGTTTTTAAATGAGAACTGCTTCTTTCAGAAGAAAGGGCAAAGGAAAACTTGAATTATCTTCCTCCTTATTAAAGGAGATTACTTTTTACAAAGATACTTAGTAAAAAATATCTGCCATGTCAGAAACTTTCAAGATATTTCTTCAATATAAAAATTTCATTCAGAATAATGAGTCAGCAGTTTTGAATATAACAAGTCGCTACATCCTGTGGTATTCCCAGGTGCTATTTTATTTTCGAGAACTTTTCAAAGAGGCCAACAGGCCGGGCATGGTGGCTCACGCCTGTAATATCAGCGCTCTGGGAGGGCGAGGCAGGAGGATCACTTGAGCTCAGGAGTTTGAGACCAGCCTGAGCAAGAGTGAGACCCCGTCTCTGTTAAAAATAAAAGAATAAGCCGGGCGTGGTGGCGAGCATCTGTAGTCCCAGCTACTTGGGAGGCTGAGGCAGGAGGATGGCTTTGAGCCCAGGAGTTTGAGGTTGCTGTGAGCTAGGCCGACACCACCACACTCTAGCCCAGGTGACAGAGGGAGACTCTGTCTCAAATAAATAAATAAATAAAAGAGGCCAACAATTCCTTTTGCTTGTTTTTAAATTGAATGACTGAGATGATAAAAAGGAGTGACTCTGACTTGACGAGTTTTTTTTCTAGTTAAATCAGATGAGCAGTGGTTTTGTATTATTAATAACCTAAGATTATATAGCATGGGAAGCTGGGAAGACATTTAATTACTTTAGCTTTAGTGAGGCCCTGCCTAAGAATGTTTTCCAAATTTATTTCAACATCTTGGGCAATCAAAAATTGAAGGAGCCTTTAGGAGAATTTTTAAAATAAGAAATAGGGTAAAAAATTGAGGTGGCGGAGGTATAGGACGAGTGTTTACCCTGTATTTGTTCCTAACTGTAGAGGAGCGGAGCAGGGAAGGAGAGATGTTCAGCTGTGATTTTTGACTCACTCAAGAAAACACTGTTTCTGAAAGTGTTATAAAGGTTTCATAGAGCCAACTGTTTAATTTGAAAAAATGGGGAGGGATTCTAGAATGTGTAAGCAGATTTTCTTATTCTGGTTTTTGCCCAGACCCAGTCAGTTTGGATGAATAAAAGATTTATCCTGAAGCTTCCTGTGTTCTCATTTAATGCAAATTTTCCACACAAGTGTGAGAGTAGTTAGGAAACTGTGTGACTTGATTTGTCCTTGAATGCCTGATCATACCTGTTATTTTTTGCCATAGGTGTAAACTATTTTACAAGAAAGACAACGAATTTAAAGAGAAAGGTGTAGGTACTCTGCATTTAAAACCTACAGCAAACCAGAAGACACAGCTTTTGGTACGGGCAGACACCAATTTAGGTAGGTACCCTTTTTTCAGGTGGCACAAGGTGACCATAATCACATCATATATAAAAGCCTTTATCTTATCTTGCTGACTCAGCCATTGAGATTTTCAAGTTTATTAATGTGTATTTTGGAATAGAACAGAGATCATTCAGGCCGGATTCATCTTATATTTACTGATTATAGATTTAGTTTCGAGTACCAGGAAAATAGTAAGAAAATGTAAATGTGTTAAAAGCTATAGCCAAAATGTTTTTCATTTTCTTTTGTAATAAAAATGTGACTAAGAAGCTTTAGATTAATTAGATGGTTTAACAAATGCCCAAGGGTAATTAACCATTTAAGGGAATCCTTTTTTATTTTTTATTGGCCAGTCAAATTTAGCAGTGGGGGGTTGTGTACCAACTTTAGTGACACTAATGTTAATAAGTTCTGATAACCCACCACCGTTACACCAGCCTAAAGGAATCCTTTTTTGTATAGCAAGTAATCACTAAGGTACTGCTGTCCAACCCGCCCCCGCCCCCAGTTTTGCCCTTAAGACAGTCCAGTGAAAGGAGACTAGTCACCGGAGGATGAGGAGGGGCGGGCCTGAGATGAGGTGGTCGTGGTGGTGGACTACGGCAGGCTGTGTTGCGGAAAGAAGCTCCTCGGAGATGGTTTTTTTCCCCACGGGCTTCACTAATCTGTAACAATATCACAGTAAAGTTACTTTTTCCCAGTGAGCCGTGCTTGCCTCTGTGACAGAGGGTCAGTGTTCGTGTGACAGTGAGGATTCTGGGTTGCGCCAGTGTGTTCTCTCTTCTGTGTAAGAACAATGTGCAGGCCGGGCGCGGTGGCTCACGCCTGTAATCCTAGCACTCTGGGAGGCTGTGGTGGGTGGATCGCTCAAGGTCAGGAGTTCGAGACCAGCCTGAGCAAGAGTGAGACCCCGTCTCTACTAAAAATAGAAAGAAATTAATTGGACAGCTAAAAATATATATAGAAAAAATTAGCCGGGCATGGTGGCTCATGCTTGTAGTCCCAGCTACTTGGGAGGCTGAGACAGTAGGATTGCTGGAGCCCAGGAGTTTGAGGTTGCTGGGAGCTAGGCTGATGCCACGGCACTCACCCCAGGCAAGAGAGTTAGACACTGTCTCAAAAAAAAAAAAAAAAAAATTCTGAGTTTACAGCCATTTATATGCTTATCTTCTTATTAGTTTACAAACTCTTGATAAGTAGAGCATTTTATTCATTTTTATATTCTACATAGAACTAATTTTGCCTAATTAAATGGACAAAAATAATAATTTAATAGGCAAGAATAATCCTAATTACACATATTTTTGTTTAGCAAAAAGGCATATTTTATGAATTAGCCCTTTTTTTTTTTTTACAAAAATGACATATAACATTTAACTCATTGAATTATAGTTGCTTACTTTTTCTTTCT
>CAUYSK010005573.1:0-23519 GCA_963575035.1 Avahi laniger | reverse complement strand
TGGAGCACATTAGACTGCTACCTTCCCCAAAATATTGGGAGATAGGGGCATTATCTTTCTTGATGATTACGTTTTTAAGAGATGATTTCCACCTCCTTGAGAAAGACATTCCTAAAATGTAACACTGGCAAGAAGCTTTCTGAAAAGAACTACATCTCAAAAGGGCAGAGAAAGGATTTACAATTGCAACTTTTTAAAAGTACAATACTCTAAGAAAAGAGAGGTCAGGGTCCAGAGTCAGGAAGAAGCTTGTCTAAAGTTCAGTCAAGCTGAGGGAACATTATTGCTGTCTTGGTCAAAATGCACCTCATATCTCATGAGCAATGTTATTCTCGAAGCAGTATATTTAGAGGGACTTATTGCATTTCTTAGGAGAGTAAGATACATTCAGCCTCTGGAGTTACAACACTGTGTGAGCTATGTTATACTTGCCAAGTTCTGTATTGTCCCAAGCGCTTTTTGCTTAAGATGCATCTCACAACTGTGCTAGTTTTAACTGAGATACCTCTGACAATGTGAAAAGCAAAGATGATGTTAGCTGATCTGCATGTTGGCAGACCACCACCCCTTTAAAAGAGGGTGACCATTTACTTTTGCCTCAGGGAACACAAGCCATCCTGCCTATAAAGCTTATTAAGCCAAGTATGCCAGAATGTCTTCAAAGCGCCTAAAATCAGCTCACTCCACTTCCTTTTTCAAGGTTTATTCATTTGCCCATTTATTTAGCAAATATGTACGTGCCAACTCCTGTCCTAGGCAGTAGATGAACCATGTACTGTCTTCCAAAACAGACATGCATTGTGTACTGTACCTACAAAACCCACAAACTTCTAGTCATCATAGCTGGCATGATATTAATATGATAATAATAAGTATTTACTAAATATTTCTAACAAGCCCTATGCCAAGTACTTTCCATCATTTATATCATCCAGCATTCATAACAGCCCTATGAGCTCAGTACTTTCATTATCAGATTGCTACTTTACAGACAAGAAACCTGAGTCGTAGAGTGGTTAAATGAATTATCCAAGGTTAATTGGCTATCAACAGTAGAACAGGAACTGGAAACCAGGTCGCTGTGACTCCGAGCCCGTCCTCCTAATCATTATATTATATGATCCTTGCTGAGCATGATAGAGAGCATCACACACCTTCTTCTCCTGGTATCAACTCAACAAGTATGTATTACACACTATGAGAATTTAGAATCTATATCGTTAGTGGAAATGCCCCTGTTCAGGGACAGAGAGGACAAGAGACAATCTCTAAGATGACAGCAGCACATTAAGCTGGACGCTAAAACCCAATCACAGTGCCCCTGGAGTGCCAGAAGGGCACATAGCTTGGCGAAACAAACATCTATGGAGTATCCACTCTGCCAGGCACCGTGCTACATAGCAACGAGAGAGAGTCACCCACCAGATAAGTTCTCCATCCTGCAGAAGGCCACATTCTTTAGTACCACATATCCCCAACTTCAGACTATATTCACAATTTTTGCTACACCCAAATATCATCCACATTGTTATTCATTTAATATTTATCTTCAGATAGACCCACTTTATAGCATCACAGTAAATGGAGGGGAAAGGGAAGAATTAATTATTGGCATTAATTAAAATAAGCACAACACTAACAAAATGTATTAATATCTATTCATCTATGCACTGCCTAAGTTCATCTCAAGTGCCACCCTGGGAAGAGCTGCCGGCCTCAATCTTCTTGGTTTCCTCTTTCCATCCCGCTCCGAGCATCATTCCACCGCGGCCAGCCCAGCTCTCATTCTGGGAAAATGCTCCAGACCTTCGTTACTCTCTCTGCTTCCGTTCTACCTGCCACCCACTGTACACACCAAGGAGTGTGCAAGTTCCATTCACTTGGGGTCTTTGTGGGTGACTCACTGAATGTCTGATAAAGTAACCCTCCTTGGAGAGTGATCATGGAATAATAGCTATCAATAAATAGGAATTTGCAATGGGCCAGGCACCAGACAAAAGCTCTACCTAGATTACTGTCTTATTTAATCTTCACAACATCTGATGAGGAAGATACTATTCTTATCCCCTCTTTTTAGGTGAGGAGACTGAAGATCACATTGTGACCATGTAAAAAGAGGTTACATATTTATCTAAGATCCCACAGATAGTACTTTGCAGGTCTGTTTACCTCTGAAATCTATATACTCTTACCCTAAATTGTTCAATGTTTCTATATCACAGTTAATGGAAGGCCTAAGTTTAGCCCCATGTTATATCTCACAGAAGAATTGCCTTCCCCATCCCACCTACCACCCACCACCGCTACCGTCCACTGAAGATCATCTGCTACACATCGCCATGGTCGTCCTTTTAAACCACAAATCTAACCCCCTCCCTCCTTCTCTCTCAATCTCTCCCTGTCTTCTCTGTCTTTCTGTGTGTTTTTCTCCTTCCCTCCCTCCTTTTCTCTCTCTCTGTCTCTCTCTGTCTCTGTCTCTCTCTCTCTCTCTCTCTCACACACACACACACACACACACACACACACACACACACAAGACCCCTGATGTCTGGCTTCCCACTGCCTGCATGATATGACATAAAGTTCAAACTTCTATAGCATTTCAGGCTCTTCACGACCTGGCTGCAACCCGAGTTTCCTGTACCCCTGCCTCTCACCTCATAGCCACATTAGAACTTGCCCTTCTGCCAGCAGGTCATGCTTCATCACGGCTCTGGAAAAGGCATCCACAAATGCTTCAGGGTCACAGCAAAGGCACGAGCTGGAGAGTAGAAAGCCCTATGTTTAAATTCCAACATTGGGAAGGTTCTTCAACCTCTGGGAGCCTCCTCTGTTTTCTCACATATAAGACACTGATAATTCTTACAATCCCTTGTAAGAATTGGACTAGATGAGATGTCTGAAGCACTCCTCCCAGTGCCTCTCGCTGTGCACAGCCGTTGGGATCTGACGGGCATTCAAATACATCTTTTCGTTATACCTGCACCCCTGTTGCTCCCTTGAAAACTACCTGGAATTGTTTTTCCTTCTCATCTTGATAAATGTTTATTCATCCTTAGCTCAAACATCATCTCCTCTATGAAGCCTTTCCTGATTTCTTAAGGTAATATTAATTCCTCCTTTCTCTGCATTTCCTTAGCAATCCGTGCCAGCCTCAACTATAACACTTGAAGTTGGATTTTAATTACCTGTCACTTGTTTCTCTCTGTCAGCACATGGTAAGCTAACAAATGTTTGTTGAATGACTTAACGTGTCCCCCTTCTCCCAGACATTAATTGCATTTGAATAATGCTATAGAATTAGACTGAAACATTAGGCACTGAAGCAGGAGCAATGGGGCAGATGGGTGGAAAGTGAGATCTTTCTCCAAAATCTCCAAATGCTTAAATGCATAAAGCCATTTTAGTTCCAGAATCTTTGTCTCCAAATTATATTGGTCTTCCCTTAGAAGCATGAGGGAATTTTTGTGACAGGCAAAGATAATGCTTACAAAACCTTTTCATTGTAAACGTTGATTATTTATGAACTCTTACAGGAAAGGGACCCTCTGGAAGCTGGCACACGGGAGAAGCCATCCCCCTCAATTTATAATAAATGAATGTTGGAGTAAATCTCTTCATTAACCAGAGAGAAAAAGGAATTTATGCTCCAAAGTACTCACTCATCTCTTCAGCGCAAAAACCCCAAAGACTCCACTTTCTGAACATCCTCTCTAATCGGAAAGACCTTCGCTGACCCCCTGAGCAGAAGGGTGACTTCCGCAAGTAGATGCCATGAAGCTCGCAGCCCAAAGCAAACACACAGCAACACCGCCTGGAAACCAGTGGGTGGCCTTGGCTAGTGAAAGCTCGTCCTTCAAGCAACTGAGGCAGGAGCCCATTAAAGGTGTTAATTTTACATGATATGGCACGGCAAGTTTATAAATAAATAACAAATGAACATTCCCCACGGTTCCTCTCCTCTGAGTTTCTGTGTACCTGCTGCAGGCCTGGCAACAGCAGGAGCTTCTCAGATGCCAGCTCTGGAATTGCCCTTCAAAAAGTGAGAAAGGAGGCATTTCTGTTACCAGGACTGGGTCGCTTTTGAAGCTTTCATCACTGGATCCAGCCACCTTTAAAAAATAGCCACTAATCCATCCTATGTGGTTAGATGTGCTCAATTTAAGATTATCACCATGAGCTGCAAAAACAAAACACAGATGTTCGAGTTTCAGAAAAATATACTGTTGGGGACCATTAGTAAAAAATACTGTTTAAAATATATAACATATGTAACTATTAAATACATAAAAATCCTATGCACCAAGAGGCAAAATATGATGAAAGTTGTTGAATATTTTAAGTACCTATATTGCTGCATAAAATGGTTCTGTGCAGTAGAATTTTCTATTGCAGGAGATTTATGAAATTTTGTCAAAGTGGTAGATCATGCTGAAGTCAGGGGAAATACTAGCACACTTTGGGTTGGTTTCTATTTTTAATTACATTTGAAACTGCATCTTTGCACTTGTGAGTGTGCATATAAATATATGTAAGTGCAGATGTGATTAACAATAATGCTGATCTATGCAGACATTCAAATTCACTCACAAATTGACCCCTTCCCGCTGCAAAGAAAATTGCCTAATTGAGGCTGGGTCTGTGTGATCATAATGAACTAAATATAGAGTGGCAAAATTCGACCAGCATGGTTCACCCTCTCTAATTTAAGCAGCATAGGAGGAAAGAATTGCACAAGCCCTTTAGGATCCTGATCTGGATTTCCAACCTGAAGATGAGCCACAACAATGAAATTATGGCGCTTGCCATGTTTACCCATGTCAATGAAAACGGAAATTGATCAAGCTTGCATAGGTGACTAAAAGTTCTTCCGATGCTTACTCCAAGGAACTAAGATAGGGAAAGGGGATCAAAGTTTCCCTTGAGAATTAACAGGGATCCAGGTTATTCAGGGTCCAAAATATTAAGCAAGTATTTGCAAAGATGGACAACCCGGGGCAAATAATGTCAGATGCACAGCAGTGAAAGTCTAAGGTAAAGAAAGGCAGAGCAAAAAGAAACAAAGAGAATGCAAGCAGTGGACTCTCTGGGCACACCCTGAGGCCTTTCTCACCATAAACTACACCCCGGCCACCTCCATTCTTCTGGATCAAGCTCTCCTCCAAATCTCCATAGTGCCTGGAGTCCATACCATATAACCTGGCATGTAATTACATACTCTCTGTCCTGTTCATGTTGTTTTATATGTGTTCATTTTCATCCTAACTAGATTTAAATTCTGTTTGAAGATCAGTAACTACATCTCACATGTCTGTGTTTTCCTCTGGGTCTTGCACAGCTTTATGCACATTAAAGTTTCAGTAACTGCTCATTGGTTGTGTCAGTATCAAGTAATTTTTGGCCTCTAGCAAGGATTGATAGCAAGTGCCATCCATTTTTCTTCCATCACGTTGAGTTCACACACCTGTTCCAACGTTCGTACAAAGCATACAAACATATACTCTAAAATACGTGAGAGTATGTTTCTGTTTGTTATACTGTTTTTTCTGTAACCTTTTAATGCCATCATCCACATAGACCCAACTCATTTTTCTAATAGTTGTATACAATTTCATTGTGTGGCTCTACTGCAATTTATTTACAAGCACACCTCATTTTATTGTGCTTTGCAAATAATGTATTTTTTTAAAAAAATGAAGGTTTGTAGCAGTCCTGTGTCAAGTGAGTCTATTTGTGTCATTTTCTAATAACATGTGATCACTTTGTGTCTCTGTGTCACATTTTGGTAATTCTCACAATATCTTGAACTTTTTCATTATTATGTTATCTGTTATGCTGATCCATGATCAGTGACCTTTGATGTTACTATTGTAATTCTTTTGGGGTGCCATGAATTGTGCCCACATAAGGTAGAAAACTTAATAAACGTTGTATGTTCTGACTGTTCCTCCAGCCACCTCTCTTCCTCTCCTTGGGCCTCCCTATTTCCTAAGACACAAAAAGTATTGGAATTAGGCAAATTAATAATACTACAATGGTCTGTAAGTATTCAAGTGAGCAAAACACTCTTGTTTTTCTCACTTTAAATCAAAAGCTAGAACTGACTTAGCTTAGTGAAGAAGGCATGTGGAAAGCCAAGATAGGCCAAAAACTAGATCTCTTTTGCCATACGGTTAGCCAAGTTATAAATGCAAAGGAAATGTTTTAGAAAGAAATTAAAAGTGCTACTCCAATGAACACAAGAAAATGAAACAGTCTTAGTGCTGATATGGGGAAAGTTTGAGTGATCTGAATGGAAAATAAACCAGCTACAGCATTCTTTTAAGCCAAAGCCTAATCCAGAACAAGGGCTTAACTCTCTTCGATTCTATGAAGGTTGAGACAGGTGAGAAAGCTGCAGAAGAAAAGTCAGAAGCCAGTAGAGATTGGTTCATGAAGTTTCCATGGAGGCGAGAAGCCATCTTCATAACATAAAGCTGCAAGGTGAAGCAGCAAGTGCTGAGGCAGAAACTGCACCAAGTTATCCAAAAGACCCAGCTAAGATCATTGATGAAGGTGGCTACACTAAAAAATAAATTTTCGATGTAGATGAAACAGCCTTCTGTTGCAAGAGGATGTCATCTAGGACTTTCATAGCTAGAGAGGAGAAGTCAATGTCAATCTTGAAAGCTTCAAAAGGCAGGCTGACTTTCCTTGTTAGGAGCTAATGCAGCCGGAGACTTTTAAGTTAAAGCCAATGCTCATTTCTCATTTTGAAAATCCTAGGGCCCTTAGTAATTATGCTAAATCTACTCTGCCTGTCCTCTATCTATGGAACAACAAAGCCTGGATGACAGCTCATCTATTTACAACTTGGTTTACTGGCTATTTTAAGCCCACTATGGAGACCTACTTCCCAGGACAAAAGAGTTTTTTTCAGAATATTACTACTCATTGACAATGTACCTGGTCACCTAAGAGCTTTGACAGAGATGTACAAGGAGATGAATGTTGTTTTCAGGCCTGCTAACACAGGCATGATAACTTGCTGCATCATCCTACATCACTCTTTCTGCAGCCCATGGATCAAGGGGTCACATTGACTTTCAAGCCTTATTATTTAAGATACACATTTCGTAAAGCTATAGCTACCATGGAGAGTGATTCCTCTGTTGTGTCTGAACAAAGTAAATTGAAAACCTTTTGGCAATAATCTATCATTCTAGATGGCATTAAGAACATTTTTGAGTCATGGGAGGATGTAAAAATATCAACATTAACAGGAATTTGAAAGAAGTTAATTCCAACCTGCAAGAATGATTTGGAGGGGTTTAAGATTTCAATGGAAGAAGTAACTGCAGATGTGGTGAAAATAGTAAGAGAACTAGAATTAGATATGGAAATTTCTGTGTGCAATGTCTTACACCTGTAATCTCAGCACTTTTGAGAGACCAAGGCAGGGGGATCTCTTCAGGACAAGAGTTCGAGACAAGCCTGGGCAACATATCAAGATCCTGTCTCTACAAAAAATAAAAAATAAATAAAAATAGCTGTATTCCTAGTTTCTCAGGAGTCTGAGGCAGGAGGATCTCTTGAGCCCAGGGGTTCGAGGCTACAATAAGCTACGATAGCACTAGTTGCATTACAGCCTAGGTGACAGAGTGAAACCCTATCTCCAAAAAAGTAAAATATAAGTAAATAAATAATTTGGAAAAAAAAGTGGAGCCTGAAGATGTGACTGAATTGCTGCAATCTTATGACAAAATCGAAATAAATGAGAAGTTATTTCTTATAGATGGGCAAAGAAAGTGGTTTCTTGAGATGGAATCTACTCCTGGTGAAGATGCTGTGAACATTGTTGAAAAGACAACAATTATTTAGAAGATTACATAAATTTAGGTTGATAAAGCAGCAGCAGGGTTTGAGAGGATTGAGTTCAATTTTGAAAGTTCTACTGTGGGTTAAATGCTATCAAACAGCATCACATGCTACAAAGAAATCTTTCATGAAGGGAAGAGTCAATCAATGTGGCAAACTTCATTGTTGTCTTATTTTAAGGAATTGCCACAGCCACCCTAACTTTCATCTCCCACCACCCTGATCAATCGGCAGCTATCAATGTCAAGACGAGACTCCCCTGCTGGCAAAAAGATTACCATTCGTTGATGGCTCAGATGACTGCTAGCCTTTTTTTAGCAGCAAAGTATTTTAAAATTAAGGTATGTACAGTTTTCATACATAACGCTATTGCACATTTAATAGATTACAGTATAGTATAAACATAACTTTTATATGCCCTGGCAAACCAAAAAAATTTATGACTCACTTTATTGAAATATTCATTTTATTATAATCATCTAGAACTGAAGCTACAATGTCTCTGACCCATGCCTCTAGTCATTTCTTCATTGATAGGCATTTAGCATGCTGCTACTTACTACAATGTGATAATCAATCTTACACTAAATAAATGTATCTATATCTTTTTATACTTGTGCTTTTATTTCTTTGGAGATTCCCAGAATAGAACTGCAGAGTCAAAGATTATTTTGCAAAATATAATTATTAAAGATACCTCCAGTTTACTTTCCCAAAACGTAAAGTCGTAAAGTAAGTCATCCTCCCACCACTAATAAATTTAAATGTCTGTTTCCCCACACTCTTGACAATACTGGACATTATCAATCTTTTTAATATTTATCAACACAAAAGTTTAGGATCATGGTTAGGATTAAAGTGAAAAATGATATCTCACTGTTTTGTTTTGAATTTCTCTGCCTGCTAGTGAAATTAAGTCTCTTCATTTTCTATTTGTATATCTGCTTTTAAGAGTTGCCTTTCATTCTGCTCATTTTTCATATTTAATGTGTAGCAATTCTTTGTATATTAGGGATATTTTTCATTCATAAATGATGCACATATTGTTCTCCCAAATAAATCTTATTTTTTTAATCTTGTAAACTCTTTGAGGACAATTACTATTTCTCCCAATCCCTTCTTTCTAGCAACTCAGGTATATCATATAATAATATGCCCACTGAGAAGATCCAATAAATTTACTCAACAATTTCAAAAAACACCAGTCAACAGCAACTTGGTCGTATGGTTTGACTGACCATACAAATAATCATTGCAGAGTGGAGCCTCTGATATCCTAAAATATCTGCTGGGTCAAGTGAGATATTTCCCTTTTTTTCCAAACTTAGCTTCCAGGTTAATGTGCCCCTAATCTCTAGCCTCACGACTGCTTAGTTCCAACAAAGACAGGGGGCATCCCAGAATGCATTTGAACCCAAGGATAATTTGTGAAATGATAGCTATAAAGAATATTTGAGAAGAAAATTGAGGAAAAAGATTAACAGGGAGTTTTTGGCATGCGCATGTGTGAACACACACACCCCACACACAGCAACGCAGAGCAGTGTTCTAATTCCAGCGCAAATCTGCCCACTACATGGTATGTAGACCCTGCCCTTGTTGCTGTGACAAAGAATATTAAAAAGCACACAAATAAAACCATTAGAGAAAGATGTAAACCTAGCAGACATTTACATTGTGAATATCAAGAGAAAACTGGTTATGTGTGGTGGAAAGAAAGTTTTAAGATTTTCATTCAAGCAAAATTCACAATGATTTCAGGCATTTGGAACCCCGTTAGACTGAGGTAGGATTTGGAGAGTTTGTTTGAATGAGGTGAGAAAGTGAACTGGGAAACACAGGATGCAGGTGCAGGATTTATTCCATCGTGGGAGTTTGAAAAGGAAACCAATTTGTTTATAGCTAATACAGGGTGCTCGGAAGAAAGATTTTGAGTTTTGAGACAGGGTAGATAAGGCTTATCCACCCCATCAGAGAGAATCAAGGTTTACATCACCATTGTAGGGGCTTAATTATTTTCATCCCCATCTAATAGAGTCACTTGTACCTCCGCCACCAATCTCTTCTCTGAGTGGGTCTGTAGGAACCATGTGAGTCCTGCTTCAGTGAAGTACCTTTGTTGATCAGATGCCATTGACTAAGAAAGGTATTCCGAATGGAAGACTTCCTTTAGTTTATAAGTGGTATGTATAGAAAAGGATTTAATTATAAAATTCCATAGAACAGATAACATATAGAGATTAAAAATCATATTTTCAAGACATGTTTAATGACACAAGGAAAATGCTCATCATATGCGTGGTGAGAAAAGCAGGATATGAAGCTGTATATAGACTCTGACTTCGTTTCAGTAAAGGACACACACATATACTTTGTATATAAGAGTGAAGAAAAAAGATTAAAAGAAAAGACCACAAAATGTCAACAGTGTTTCTCTCAAAAGAACTGTCAGGGATTTTTATTTTCTTTTTTATACTTCTCTCTGTATTTCAGAATTTTAGGATAAGCATGTATTATCTTTTAAATCACCAAAAGCTATTTTTTAAATAAGTATCGTTTTATAACATAATGTTTTTAACTGATTCTTAATCAATGTGATTCTCAGTCATGTTTTGCTTTTTATTTTCTCTCAGCCCATTAATCTGAAGTCAAACTGCTTCTCACCATCCCTCAGCTCCCCTCCCTTCACAATCTTGACTACCTCTGGAGGTCAGGGGCAAAAAGGGCATTTGTACCATTCCTCGCTCCCAACATTTCTCTACTGTCTCACACGTGGCAAAGACAAATGGAAGACAAGGAAAACATTGTGAAAGTTGCTTTCAGATACAAATTTCACCACCATATGTCTGTCCTTACCCCTGAGAAAGTTTTATACAAGAAAGGGAGCTTTAGAAGATTTCTAAGCAATCACTAATTCACAAACTTGGTCTGATAGTTGTTTGCTTTTATTTTCGCTTTGAGAGTGAGCTACAAACTCAAGCATATTTCAAATATCCTGCTATGTCTTAACACAGTATTAAATTTCAAAACTAGAAATGTATAAGTAGAAATTTTAAGAAACTTTAAGTAGAAATGTATAAAAGGATTTCATCACATGGAATATTCGTGCTGTGTTGATACTCTCTATATGATTTTGTGGCACTTATTATAATCAGTTACTACTATTATTTAAATTGTGGATAACATGGTGACATTTGTCTCCTTATAAAACTAGGGTATACTTAATGGTGTTTCTGCTTATTGCTCACACTTGCAACATGACACGGTTTCCTGTATTGACTGTAGCTTTATCAACAAGAATACTAAACTTCTACACGTATTATTATGACTAAAATTCACAGGTAGGGTTTCCCAAACCACCAGGAAAGGAAGGTAGAATAAAATCATGGTTCTTCTTTCATCTACAACAAAAATCTCACTCGTCTATATTTTGCTTAAAGTATCATAAAGTGAACTCTTCCCATGTAACCACCTTCCAGGACAAGAAATATTATATAATAGAATATTGCAGTTCCCAGAATTCTACCTTAAGGCACCTTCTAATCTCTTATCTCTTATTCCCCTGAAAGATAATCCCACTATCCTGAATTCTAATGTTTTAGATTAGTTTAGGCTTCTTTTGAACTTCTTATTTAAGGAACCATACAGTAAATACAATTTTAAGTCTGGCTTCTCTACTCAATATTATGTTTGTGAAATTGACTCATGTTGTTAAAGGTAGTTGTGATTGATTTATTCTTGGGTATATGTCAATAGTATTCCATAGAAGGAATATATCACAATCTAGTCTTTGTTAACTCAGTCTACTAATGACAATTATTAGGTTTAAAAAAACACATTTTTTTAAAAAGTTATCTTTTGTCCAATTACAAATACTGAATGAACATAACATGCGAAGAGTAACCACCAAATGAAATGTAACTTCCATTTATTTATTTCCCACAGACAAGTGACAGTAAAAGTCCATGAAGTTGTCACACACTGAGAGGACCTGTTAGAATTTAGGCAGTATCAGACTTGAGGGAGGCTAAGATTTGGCATAACAGGGATATGGAGGTGATGGGGTGAAGGACGGAGTGGGAAGGATGGGGGCGGACCCCTGTGAGGACACCAGGGAGTTCAAGACCTGTCTTCATTGGTGGCTTTGCAGCCACGGTGCATATGGAAAAAATGGAATTCAATGAGACAGATGGGGGACTGTGTTTGGCAAAGTCCTCACGATAGGTAGTACTGTAGTGAGGCAGCGCTGTGATTCTGGGTGTTGAGCAGTGTAGTATAATACCCGTACCAGAAGGGGGCAGTCGTGGGACAATGACTACTAGCTTCAATACCATGGCAGGCGGATCTCGGGAGAGCTTGAAAGGATTTCTCAAGTGGCTACAGGTTCAGTGCAGCTCTGCAGAGGTCGTCTGGGATTCCAGGCAAGGAATATAAAGCAACATGGTAGGAGGTAAGGAATAATGCAGAGATTAGGTGGTTGTCCAGACTTTCCTCTAAGCTCTGCCTCATTCATTCCGACTGATTGGTGCTCAGGCTGTACAACCTGTTACTAATTTGATTATCACTATTTTGGTTTGGGACGGTAAGAGGTATTAGGTGGAATTATAACTTTTGTTGTCAGTTTATTCAAAATTTTATTTCAAAAATCTCAAGTTGAAAAAGCTTAGAAATGAATTCTAGCTTTTCTTTGCCATGAATTTTACTTTTTGTGTGAAGTGGGTTTGAATGAGAAGTAGTAGAGAAAAGTCAAACTTAACTGGGAATCAGAATGTCTGGGTTCTGGTTTTGGTTCTGTCCTGGGGAGAAATTAACTGCTTTTGCACAAGTCAGTCTTCAGGGTTCCTCAACAAAAAGACAGTCAGAACAAATGATCTCTGGCTCGATAAGTCTACAACCAGTCCCTAATTTTCCTTGCCATCTCCTGTCTCCATGGCAAGTGTTGAGAACCAGTGTGTGTTCATGTGTACGTACACATGTATGTACACACACATCACCCATCACTTATAAACAAGGGAGTAAAATCTGCTCAGAATGATGGGAGAAGCTGGAAATTGTTAGGTAAGTATTCTAAAACTACGTCTGGGCTTCTTGGAATGGTAAAAGAATTTCTTCCATTTTATGCAATTGCTAAAAGTACAGATAGATACTCACTTAAAGTCCACTTTTTGTCATTTACATATTCTTTTAACTTCTAATACCTAGACTCTAAAGCGTATGTGACAACACTAAGTAGAGCAATATAAGAAAGGATAAAGCTTTTCTGATTTGTCTCATTTCACAGAAGAGGCATTACTGTGACCCTCGAGACCTGCTGGTGTAAATACTCATCTCGGCTCTAACTCAACTCTGTGAAAACTGGCTCCTGGAGAAACTGGCCCAATTTGTCTCTAATTATAAAAATGAGATGTGTCTTTCTTATACCAAGCCTTGAAGAAGTATAGAATTGAACGTTGATTTAGAGAAACAAGGCCAAAAGGCACACTATTGGCTTGCACATAGTTGGCACTCAATAAATATATACTGATTAGTTACTTGATAGCAGTGGATCTTTTGGCCTAATCTTGATATTGTTTTAAATCTCTATTCTGCCCATGTAACTGTTAGAATGTAAGAGCTACTACAAATTAAATAGCAATACTTCAAAAAGGCAGAGTTGGGCCTATATCTTGAAATCAAACTATACACAGAAAATGCAGGATAAGACCTTGAAATTCAGCTCGCTCAAGAAAACATGTTTGCTTTTTAAATAACATAATATACCTCCTCTTCAGCCACCTCTTTCCCTCATCATGACAGGTAACATTTTTAAATCCTTTTTTTTATACTATAAATTGCTTATATGTATCTGTTTAAAGCCACTTGACTTCATAGTCCATTCAAAATGCAGTTCAAAGACACTCACCTCATCCATTTCTTCTAAACAATGAGCCTAGTTTGACTGTAGAAAAAGAAATATTGAAGAATCTTCTAGGGAGGCTTTGAACATTGCCCAGGGAAAGGGCACCTTCAAGGAATGGCTAAGTACTTTGAAAACCCTAAGGAGCTTTGTAGCTAGAGATGGCCTTCTAACCTCTCAACAGCTTTTTGCAAACAAAATCTTTCAGGCTCCATCTAAAAGACAGGTGAGCAACAATTTGAAGAATGAGGTTTTCCTTTGTGTCAGATTATAGAGATCAGCAATTCTAACCTTTTTGTTCTATTATGTCTATTATATTTCTGATCTAAATAAGGAATTATTTATAACCTGAAAACGGTGGTATTCAGATCACAAGTCTCCTCTGAGCATTGACTTTGATCCTCAACCATATGTAGAGATTTAGAGATGAGAAGGCTACTTATTTAGAGAGAATCCTAAGATACACTCTGAGAAGTTGCCTCTCCAGGCAGAATGCACTCTGGTCATTGACACTGAACCTGTCTTACAATTTCTTGATCTCAATTTGTTTTGGATGCACATTTCACCAGTAGCTTGATGTTTTGTTTTCCCACGTAGATGGAATTTCTTCTCCATGCTAAGAAATAAATGGATTTACTAAAATTTTAATTCAATGCAAATTTTTGACAAAATCACCAAAGGATTAGTTTACATTCTTCCACTAATATTTTCTGATAATAATCTAGTGATATTCACCATACAACAGAAAAAGTCTTCTGGGAACATACATGTTATACAACGGTTCACTCTTCTCCCACATGAAGTTGGGAGGCTATTGTTAAAACTAAGCCCTAAAGATATTTAAAATCTTAAAGTAGCTGGGAAATTTTTGTTTAAAAGCAACATTTAATACTCTTTGAATACTGTTTTTGGGAGCAGACTGTTTCTTGTGTTCTGGGAAGATCAACCTAAGAGTCTTTTCCAGTTTCAAAAGTAGAGTAAACGCCCTTTTCTGAAATGGAGACTTTTGAGGCTAGCAGTTGCAGAGAGCTAAACTGCTCTGGGTGATAATAATGTAAAGTTGCCTCTGGTGTAGACAGCATTGGATCTCTGCAAGTTATGCTTCCTTCAGAGAAATGTTCTTTTTCTTATTATGGATTAAGTCTTCTCTGTGCATGTTCTGGGATTCTGGGATAGAAAAATGTAGGATAGGAGGGAGGGAGAAACTGGGAGAGAAAGGGAGGAAGGGAGACAGACAGACAGAGAAACAGAGACAGACAGAGAGACAGAGGGAAACAGAGACAGAGATAGACAGAGGGAGACAGAGACAGACAGAGGGAGACAGAGAGACAGAGATAGACAGAGAGATAGAGGGAGACAGAGAGAGACAGACAGAGACAGAGAGAGACAGTCAGAGACAGAGAGAAACAGACAGCAAGATAGAGACAGAAAGAAAGAAGGAGACTGAGAGAGACAGACAGACAGAGACAGAGATAGAAGGGAAAATAGAAGAGAATCGGCAGCTAATAGGGAATCTCTATCTGTGGGCCCAAGGCTGAAGGAGGAACTGTTTTCAGAAGAGATTATGAGACATGGGGCATGAGTATCTGTATTGGGATATAGGGACTCAAAATCATTATAATTTCAGTATTAATGGAAATGTGACCTTGTTTAAATATGCTTATACTTTTTCATCTCACAGGTTGATGAAACTTAGACATACATCATTACATACCAAAGGAATAAAAGATTTCCATTGTCATAGACTTTTTATCAAATTAATGTTTAACCTGTGCTAGTGGAAGAAAAAATATGATTGTTTTGCATTTACATACTGTAGGTTACATTCCGTCTCATAATTTAGTTGATTCCATTAAGCAGCTTTTGAAGCTGTAAAATGTCTAAAAAGTTGCTTGAGTTAAGGTTCTCATTACCTAATGATTATCCTATAATTTGTGATTTTTTTTAAAGGGATATACTCATCTATAGTTACGTAGTTCAACAAATATTTATTGATTTCCTGCTGCGTGGCAGGAACTATGCTGGGTAAATCCTGCCCTTTAGGAGCTCACAATGTCTTTGGCAGGCAGAAATGGGTATAGATCATTGCAAGGCAGCATGAAAAACATTGTGATTGAGATAATCATAGTCCCGGTGTCATTGGGAGTGGTGAGGGATGGCATGGGAGCTGTGAAAGGTCAGGTAAGATATCCCTGCGGTGGGAAAGGAGGAGTAGGGATACTCAGGCCAGAAAGGGGGAATGAGATCGTCTGAGATGGAAAATCATGATTGACGCCGAGGGTCACACAACCAGAAGTTGTGTATACAAACTCTAAGTGACTCAGCTGTATCGAGCACACCATTTGAGGTGGGAGCCAGTGGACGAGCCGGTAGGGGACTAAGCAGAGGCCAATGTGTCTCAGAACTTGGAAATAAGAATAAAAGTCTTCCCATACCCAAATAGATACCGCCAAGCCCAAAGCTGAATTGACAATGGTCAATCTGCTTCTGGTATGAGAAACATCTACCACATTTTGTTACTCATTTTCTAAATAGCGATGTAAAGCAACAAATAAGTTGTTATATGTAGGGACCCTGATAGCATTGAAGAGACAATATTTTGCTAAAAACAGGAATAAGGAGAATGACAAAAAGTGGATATAAGAATTTAATGCTCTCTCTAGTTTGGGTCATTTAGTGTAGTCTGCTCCATGGATTGGCAAACTTTTTCTGTAAAAGTCCAGATAGTAAATGTTTTAGACTTCGCAGGTTATGTGGCATCTGTCACAACTTCTCTACTCTGCCACTGTAGCACAAAAACAGGACAGACAGTACACAAGTGAATCTGTGTGCTCTATTCCAAAGAGAATTTATTTAAAGAGTGTCAGGTTTAGTCTCATTCTGTGTTCTCGGTTCTTGGTGCACTCATGGCCAAGGATGACCAGACACACCAAAGTAAGGCAAGAATGAGGTGAAATTTATTGAGGGAGAGCAAGATAGGAATATAGAGCAAGAGCAAGATAAAGGTTTACAGAGCATGATACATACGCCACAGATGACGATGGGACCCATTGTCGCAGCAAGAGAGAGCAAAAGGAAGGGCTGGTTATGGTCTGTGTCTTGTTCTGTAGTGACCAGATTGGGACCTCCCTAGTGATTCAGAGGTCACCATGGAACCACTTTGATTGGACAGTTGGGAGTCACATGGCCTGAGTCTTACTATGCATGTGGGTTGTTCTAGGTCACTTTCCAGACTCTATCATACCTATGCTGCTTGGCCCGTGTGCTAGAGAGTCCTCTGCATTCTTTTGCAGTTGGCGTTTTAAGTTCTGACTGGCAGTTTCGTAGGGTGTTCCCTCCTCCCCAGGTATGGCAGTGGCTCAGGGCAGGATTAAGGTGGGCAGGACCAAGATGGGGGCCTAAGGCCCACCCTTGTCCTTCTTCCCAGATGGGGCAGTTGCACCAAGGCAAGGCACAAACTTTCATCCCTAGGAGACCCAGAATCCCTCATTAACTACCTAGTAAGGGTAGATAAAGGGCCACATCTAGTCCCCAGCTATAGTGTGCTCACCCCTGGTCTAATCAAATGGTGTGATTCAATGATCCTGGAAGGCAATGCTGTATTATTATAAAACACAGTATCATAATTGATGTTTATAATTATGGCTTTAGCTCAATGAGAAAAGTTTTGATTATGTTTAATGTTCTCTATGTTTTAACAAGTCAGGAAAATTTATAAAGTATGTTAGAAAAAGTCTAACTGGAATTAGAAAGAATTTTGGTAGTTAAGGGATAAATACTATGCCATATGGGAGGAAAAAATGTGAAAATAATAGTGTATTCCCTGTATGTTTGCAGGGCTAAAGTTTTTACTCCTGTGGATTTTTGTATGAGCATATATATAGTTTTTATGCATATTGTTTAAACCTGCACCATTCATATGATAACTTGAAATGTAGCTAGTGTGTTTTTGGCTTCATTTATTTTTAATTGAGTTAAATTCAAATTCGAAAACAGATGCTAAATTCAATGATTTAAAAACTTTAAAATATGTTTTAATATGACTTGGCTAAACTGTTCAACATAAATCATTGGAAATCTAAATACAGCTCAAGTATTTCTCATGAAAATTTATATTTAACTTGAGATGTGCTATTAAGTATTAAAAACACACCAAATTTTAAAAACTTAGTTAAAAAAAGAATGTAAAACATTGTATTAATAATTTTTATGTTGATTAGAAGTTGAAGTGATTATATTTGGATACATTGGGTTAAACAAAATATATTTTTAAAGTAATTTCACCTTTCTTAACTTTTTAAAGGTAGTTGTTGAAAATTTTAAATTATATATGTGTATTGCATCACATTTTTCTTGGGCAAAATAGCCAATATATTTCTGTTGTCTAGAATATTCTATTGAGGAAAGTCAACATTTTTCCAGCTGTATTTGAAGATTTGAGAAAGACCACACAGAGTTTGTTCTACAGAGAGTTAATGGGAGAGAGGAAATTAAATCCATAGTCCTGATATTCCAGCTCTTTGGTTCATTTTATTGAACTGTGATGCCTTAATAACTCCTAATAGAATCAAATCCCCCCTGAGATATCTTCAAATCTGCATTATTTGGCTAATGTAAATTCTCATGTTTATGAAGGGACCAATAGCTGAAGCAATCAATTGTAATCCCCAGGTGATAGGGCCCCTTGTCTTCCGCAGACTTTGAGACTAAAGAGGCGTTCAACACCAGCAAATCAATCGAATATACATATCCTTATGACCCTTCGAGAAAGAGCCAATAAAATCCAGATATGTTCTTTGTTTCTCTAAATATTCCCCCACATAAGCACAATGTATGGCAGCAGAACTAAAACCAGAACCCAGGTGTTCTGACTCCCAGTTAAGTTTTATTTTTCTCAGCCACTATTCATTCAAACATAATTAATACAAACAGTAAAAGGCAAAGGCAAAGAAAAGTAAGAATCTATTTTTTCCTCCAATTTGAGATTACAGCAATAAAATCTTGGATAAATTTACAACAAAAGTTATAATCCCACCTACATTTCTTACCTTCCCTAAACCAAAAGAGTAATAATCAAAACATTAACAGACTGTACAGCCTGGCGGAGCTGGGGGAGCAGTTTAAAGAAGAGAAGAGGGATTAGGAGGTGGCTCAAGGGGAGGTTCTGGGGAGATGGCAATATTCTATTTCTTGCTTGGGTAGTGATTACATGAGGGAGTTCACTTTATGATAATTTATTAAATCATACACTTAGGATTTGTGCCTTTTTCTGTATGTGTGTTATACTCCAATAAAAAGTTAAGAAACATGCTTTCTAATAAGTAGGAAATAAAATAAATTTTACTAAGCATTCGGTGATCAGGGATAATGTCTCTCAAGTATGCAATAGGTAATGAGTACCGTGATTTGTTTGAGGAATCCCATCAACATTTCCACTGGTGGCAGAAATGTCACCATTAGAAATTCAGCACTTGTGGTTAAGGCAAGATCCCAGTACATACAAATAGTAGTAGAAAGTGTGTCACAGATTATTGTTGTTTGTTCATCTTTAGGAATTAAGGGTAAGAGCTCTAGTGTCAGAGTGTCCAGCTCACATTCAGGTTCTACCACTTACTAGTTGTTTCAGTTACTTTTGCCATATAGCAAAATACCCCAAAACTTAATGACTTAAAACACCATTTTATTTTGCTTTCAAATTCTACAAGTGAGGGATTTGTGGAACTGCTCTTCTCATTGACACTTTTGCTCCTTGTAGCACTGACTAACGCCACTCAGTGATTCTCAGCAGGCAGATGAGCCGTTCTGGAAGGTCCTAGACAGCTTCATTCACAGTCACATGTTTGGCACCGGAGATGAAGTGACTTAAAGGCAGGACCGTCTTGGAGGGAACCAGCTGTGCAGACACCATGGAGGTGGTGCTGATCTTTCTGTGCAGCCTGCTGGCTCCCATGGTCCTGGCCGGTGCAGCTGAGCAGGAGAATGAAATGGACCCTCTCCATTATGACTACCAGATGCTGAGGATGGGGCATTGGTGTCGGTTGGGATCCTATTTGTCCTAAGTCACAGGTGCAAGGGCAGTTTCAATCAGAAGCAACTTAAAACAAACTCTGAGGCCGAAAACTTGCAGAAGCCACCTCTCCCATCCTACGACACTTCCCTCAGATTTGGATGGCAGAGACAATAGAAATTTGCTTTTGGATAAAACATCTTTGTACTCGGTGTTTACTTCTCCAAATGTTTTTACGCAGCTCTTTTTTATGCAGCGTCTGTTCCTTACACAGGAGCTCTGCCCACTGCCTTCTCAGGGCTCTGGCGTCTTTAGGGAGGCCCCGCCTTCCGCGTGACGCTTCCCTCTTCAGGTCACGCCCCCGCCCGAAGTATTTAAATACGCTGTGTTGCACGTCACTTTCAAGCGACTTCATCTTTGTCAGTGCACAAAATGGCGCCTTACAGCCTACTGGTGACCCGGCTGCAGGTGAGCGAGCTCAGGGCCAGGGGTCATGGGGGCGGGGTGCCTCCTACTGTGCCTGCTGCTGTGGGCGAGGCAAGGCGGGTCCGACCGCGGGCCGACTTTTCATTTACCTGTCCTAGTTGGCGGGCCCAGCACCCGCGCCCGCTCCTCTGGTGCCCTAGGTCAAGGCGTCCCCGGCACAGTCAGCTTTCCATGTCTTTAGTCAACGAGAAGCATGGGCCCGAGCAACTGTGGCCAGGTGAAGAGCGAAGGCACCTCTTTCTCTTTTTTGAGGTCCGCACTCCCCGCTCCCATAGAGTGTCTGTCTGTTTCTCAAGGTGAGGACAAGGTGATTGGGGGGCGCGGTCGTTGTTGAGCCCCCTAGGCTCAGTGCTTGAAGGCCTCACTTCCCATCTCTCAGCAGCAGAGGCTTGCCGGCCACGTGTAGCCAGGTTGCCAGGTCTGGAGTCTGGAGAAGAAACTAGTGCCCCTTACCACCTTTTGAGGACCAGGAATGCCAAGGGGGAGGGGTCTTCCAGGACCCTACGTAGTATATAATAATAGTAATTGTCTCTCACCTTTGCACAAGATTTCAGGACTGTTTTAATTCCTCATAATATCTTTGACTCATATAATCATCAAGTGAAATAGAAGTGGCATGATTTTTCTCTTTTGATGGCTGATAAACTTGCTAGAAAGTAAATGAAAGTTCTGCCTCTCGGAGTGTTGCTGAAGTGCTGTGGCCTGAGCATCGGCCCCACCACTCCTCTGTTCTCCTTGTTCATGTCAGCCTGCCCTGACAGAACTTTCTGAGCCCAGGGTATGATCATTTGTATTTGTGAGAGTACAGAACAGAGTATTTTGAACTCACAGTTGCTTTTCAAATACGCACTAGATGGGAGGATAAGGAGACTCAACAGTTTGACCTTGACTTTCCTGTTATGAGCCATCTAGAAAGCTATGACTGCCAGATGGTTTTTTCACTCCTAACTTGAAAACCCTAGGAAGGTGTTACACTCAAAGGTTCAATGTCAAATTTGTATTTTGTTAATAAAAAACAAAGAAAGCAAGTGTCTGTAACACAGTTCCCTGTCAACTTTTTATTACTAACTTTGTCAATCTTCTTTTGATCAAGTGGCACAACTTTGATTATAGGATTAAAAAAGAAGTTGTTATGTGTTGTACTCTAGGGAAACATTGTGTTACTTAAAGTTATTTTTTATCGCATTGCTTAAATGTAAACCGTATAGGTTGGTGTAAAACTATCATTTATCTGAAGATACTTTCGATGTCAATTCTGAGCAAAGGCAGTGGATTTGCATGTAATTATCTCTTTAAATCTTTTGATTCTCTAGGTTAATTATGTAGAAATAGTTGTTTCTTCCTGATCCTGCTGTCCCGAGATTTAATGGAATCAGGCAAGATCATTTGATAAGAAGAATGGTTATGGGCCTGGTCACAGTAGCTCACGCCTGTAATCCTAGCACTCTGGAAGGCCGAGGCGGGGAAGATTGCTTGAGCTCAGGAGTTCAAGACCAGCCTGAGCAAGACGGAGACCCCGTCTCTACTAAAAATACAAAAAATTAGCCGGGCAAGGAGGCTGAGGCAGGAGGATTGCTTGAGCAGGAGTTTGAGGTTGCAGTGAGCTAGGGTGACGCCACGACACTCTAGCCCGGGCAACAGACTGAGACTATGTCTCAAAAAAAATAAAAAAAGAAAAAAAAATGGTTATGGATTTATTGAGCTTGGAAGAAAGGAATAATATCACAGCATTTTTAAGCTGAAAAGGATCTTGGAAAGTGTGAGTGTTAGACTGATGTAAGGAGAGATCTGGGTTGTGGTTCATGCTCTGTCCTGATCCTGTGACCTTGAGCAAGTTACTTCCTGAAACTATCATCTGTCAGTTGGGGATAATCTTCATTGAACAAATGTTTATTGAGTACTTGGGTTGTTGTAGTGATGAACAAATAGAATGTGTTTCGAACCTCGTTTTTTATGAATGGAGAATCCAAGATCTTGAGAGCCTATGTGACTTCCAGAAGCAGGATCAAGATTAAAATCCAGGTCTCCTTGTTTGTTAGTTCAGCTAAGATGAATGAACAGTATTATGCACTTAGCATAATATCACACTACCTACCGATAGCCATGCTGTCTCAAGTAATGACCAACTAACACTCTCCTCTGAGAACCTTGTAAATTTACCTCTTTTTGTGTTTAGATACATTTTAGAAGTGATGGTTACTGCCTTAATAGTTATGTTTACAGAACCCTATCCATGTAGTCAATTCATTCCTTCATCATTCACCACATATTTACTGAGCACCCACTGCTTGCTCTAGATACATTGATAAGCAAAGAAGACAATCCCTGTTCTCATGGAGCTCCCATTATATTCTAATGTACCTTACTGTAGAGGGCTTTGGAGATCTTTCTCTGCCAAAATACAATATTTTTCTTCTGCCCTTGGCTGGACCAGAGGTGAAGGTAGGTAATAGAATGATGGGTACTACTATTACTGCTAAGAGTAGCTAACATTTACCTTATAGTGTGCCAGTAATTTCACATGACTCTGCGAGATAAGGCAGACGTGTTAGCACTGTTTTTTAGATGAAGAACAGAATTAGAGAGGGAACATAGTGTAATGGTTATGATCATGGACTCTGGCATCAGCCTGTTTGGGTATTATAAAATAGTTGCAAAGTATTTAGAACCCTGCCCAGTACCTAGTAAGTGTTATGTAATTGTTAAATAAGATAAATTTGCCTAGGGCCTTATCTAACTAGTTGTTAGCAGATGTGACTTCAGTCTGTACACTTCTGATTCCAAAGCCTGAAGGCTTAGCAGCTGGCACTGCCCTGCTTCCTTTTGGCATCAAGACTCAGCCTGTGAATCAGGGCATCACTGATGCTCGATAACTTGAGAACAGTGCTGATGTGAAAGTGTGCTGTTGTTTGACAGTACCTGCTACCAGGTAGTAAGATTAGAAACAGTGAAGAAAATGGGTGAGATTTTTGAAAAGCCACATTTACTCTCTGGTTTTTTTTTTTTTTTTTTTTTTTTTTTTTTGAGACAGAGTCTCACTGTGTTGCCCGGGCTAGAGTTCCGTGGCGTCATCCTAGCTCACAGCAACCTCAAACTCCTGGGCTCAAGCGATCCTCCTGCCTCAGCCTCCCTAGTAGCTGGGACTACAGGCATGCGCCGCCATGCCCAGCTAATTTTTGCTATGTAATTTTAGCTGTCCAATTAATTTCTTTCTATTTTTAGTAGAGATGGAGTCTCGCTCTTGCTCAGGCCGATCTCGAACTCCTGAGCTCA